>JAQFVV010007251.1:0-121631 GCA_028023455.1 Epiperipatus broadwayi | reverse complement strand
TCCCTTATCTGCACTGCTCATTGCTATGAATATGAGGCAACCCGCCTTCTCTTTCAAGCTACACACACTTAATTTTATTTAAGTAATATTTACGGATGCTATAACCTTGATAATATGCGTGTAAAATGCGATAGTAGGGACCTCTTCAGGTGCTTTAACCACAAGTTTCCGCTATGGAAGAAAAGAGGTCCCTACTATCGCATTTTACACGCATATTATCGAGGTTATAGCCTCCGTAAATATTACTTACGTAATCAATGTGCGTTTAATAAATTTATAATTACAACTTTAATTTTATTTAGTATATTAAGAGAGAAGTTTAAAATTTTTAATTTACTAATCATGTTTTATATTTATTTATTTTTACTGCATTTACATTAAAAAAGTATTTAATTACAACTCTTTGGACTTTTGTGTATCTTTATCATTTCAATAAATAAATAAAAAAATGGATATTATAACTTAGAATCAGACATATTGTTTATATCATGAATTGGAAGCCTCCGAAAATGGATAATTTAAAATAAAACAGATGGCAAGCTTTCCAGCAGGCAAATTACATTAGCACATCTATAACTTCAGCAGAATGGTGATATATTATTAAAGAAGCATTATTACTAATAAATGATTCTTTATATTTTAAGTAGAAGAAAAAATTTTGGAATGTAACAAAGGGATAGGTTATGAATTGCTCTATTAGTGGGATTTTATCATATATTGAGATGGTCTATATAGAGGAAAAGTATATAAAAAATAAAGAAATTTTAGAAAATCATAGATATATTGATGATATAATTATAATCGGAAATAGTAGAACTGTTGATAATGCATTTAAAGAATACTAAGTTTATAATGAAAAAAAAAAGGTTATTGTACTTAGAAATTTTATTTAGAAAAGGAATGAATAGTGAAGTGCTTATTAAACATATTTAGGCTAAAGAAAAAAAAAGGTATAATTGATCCAAATTTCTATTAGCCAGTCTTTGAAAATAGCAACTTTGAAAAGTAATATTAGACTAACACTGAATGCAGAAGAAGCATTTGAAGAAAAATTGGAAGTGGAGAATGATTATGTTGATATAGGTTATAAAAGATAAAATATACTAAAGATTTTCAGTAATAAAAATACTAGTAATACAAGAGGTAGTGTAATACCCATGTATAAAAATAGAAAGTGGGTTTCAATTCTATATTCATAACATGTTTATAAGACATTAATAAATGTTACCTGATGATATTAAAGTAGGATAGAAAAATAGTAAATTTTTAGGGGAATGGATTTGTAATGCAAAAGGTTGGATAATATTAAAAATAGAGTAGGGTTAGTTTATGAAATTAATTGTGACCATTGCAATATGATATATATAGGTCAGACAGGAAAGACTGCCGTTGAAAAAGGTAAGGAGCATAATAGGGCAATTAATAGAATGGATATAAAATCAGGATCATATATACATTTTTAAAATACTGGTCATAGAATGAATTATGAAGAAAATATTCAGGTAATAAAATATGTTAAAAATTATGAGGAAAGAAAATGTTATGAAACTTTGTATATTCAAAAAAATTTAAATAAACGTGTAAACATGGTTAAAGATTCAGCACAATTGGGGGGGGGGCATATTGTTTGATTATTGGAAAATTTAGAATTATAATAAAAATATTTTTCGTAGATTGTTTTGTAAATAAAATATATGTCACATGATCACCATTTCTTATGCTTGCTCATAACTGTTATTAACACAGGCAAAACTCTCCATACAGTTGCGCCGCTCAGTGCAAGCCAGAATAATCAGTGGATACCAGAAGATTTGTGCATAAAATCCTAGTGCCTACTCATCCAATATCCCCAGACTAGTTTCTGGCTTGTCGCCATCGTCAGTGAGGAACCTTGGATCTGAGAGCACTGCACCTATATCTTAGGATCTAATGCAACCCTCCAGCACCAACATTTTATTTCTACTTAACTATAAAACTATGAGAATAAAATTGAAAACACAATAATATTTTCAATCTAAGCTCATTAGCTTATATAGTCATATAAGTCTGAATTCAGTTCAATACCTATACATTTTGGTGCCTTTGGTTCTTTAATAACCATAGCCACCACTATTTTACAAGGCAGGATTGACATTAAAGCAACAAACATCACATGATCACCATTTCTTATGCTTACTCATAACTGTTATTAAAACAGGCAAAACTCTCCATACAGTAGTGCCACTCGTGTAAGTCACAGTAATCAATGGATGCCAGAAGGCTTATGCATAAAATCCCTATTTAGTTCCTACTACTATATGGAGTTTTGCCTGTTTTAATAACAGTTATGAGCAAACTTAAGAAATGGTGATCATGTGATGTTTGGTGGTTTAATACCAATCCTGCCTAGTAGGATAGTGGTGGCTATGGATATTAAAGAACTAAAGACACCAAAATGTATAGGTACTGAACTGATTTCACACCTATATAAGCTAATGAGCTTAGATTGAAAATATTGTGTTTTCCATTTTATTCTCATCGTTTTGAAGTTAAATAGAGATTAAAGGTGAGTGCTGGAGGGTTGCATTAGATCTTAAGATCTATGTGCAGTGCTCTCAGATCCAAGGCTCCTCACTGATGAAGGCCACAAGCCAGAAACTAGTCTGGGGATATTGGATGAGTATGCACTAGATAGGGGTTTTATGCACAAGCCTTCTGGCATCCATTGATTACTCTGGCTTGCGCTGAGTGGCACTACTGTATGGAGAGTTTTGCCTGTTTAAACAATATATATATAAGGATTGTAGTAAGTTTATTCATTTTTACATACAAATATTGAAGCTATATGTGGATGTAACAAATATATACTTTGTTATGTCATTAATATTAAAACTTTTAACCAGAACTAATTGTAGTAAGAGTCTAATTAAAACCTTTTATAATAAAATACATTATAAAAAAAAAAAGAGGTATTTGTGCACTTTGTCCAATGTGGCCACTCAATGGCGTTTCTCTGCCAAAGCACAGAAATATGTTGTTTACACGGCCCAAGTTACAGCATATAGAACAGTTCATATTAGCAGGCCTAGATGGCATTGCACACAAATATTACAGCCCGCTGATGTGCTTGGCGTCACTATGGAAATAGCGCACACTTCGCAGATCGCTACCGTACAATGTGAGGGTGTATGGAAATTCAACTGGCCATAAGTGTTTTAATGTGCATTTGAAGTAATGATTTTAAAACTTACCTGACATACTAGTATATACTAATAATTGTAAGCCGATCACCATGTTTCCCTACACATCTTGTAAGATGAAAAAAATTGCAAAGTGTAGGTCCCAGAACCATTTCACATAAGTCACGTGAAAAAGCACGTTTGCGGGAGAACAGCTATGAGAGTAATAAAATGGCTGTGTTTGTAGCAAAACCATCATTTTACTACTCCCGCACAGCACTACGCACTGAAAGGTTTGTTTGCTCAGACTAGCGCATGTATTGGCCAATTCATCGGATCGGCAAAACCATCGGACCCCCTCCCTGCACCTGCCAGCACTATGCGCTGAAATGTATAATGTAATTATAAATTGTAATTTAGAAAATAGTGTTGGTTCGTAAATCATGGTACGTGCTGAAATATATAATGTAATTAAAAATGTAATTTATAAAATAATGTTGGTCCGTAAATTTTTTAAAATATTTTGAAAAATTGTTGGGGAACAGAAAGCAAAAAATTATCGGCCCGATAGTGCACAACAACCAAAAAACATTAAAAATTTAAATATACATACACACATTAGGATATATTATAATAAGAATTCAAGAAACAACTTAAAGCTTTACACATATAAAGTTTAAATACACACACACATATTAAGATCTAACTTCATGTAATAATTTTATGGAAGCATCTAAAGATTACTATGGCTGTGGCTCTTAGAGTTCATTAATGATTCAGTCTTTAAATTGGAATAATAAAGTTTATAGTTATCTAGAATTTTTGCAGATAACACAGTGCACTTTTCATGGGCACAGTCATTGCTCCTGTTTTGTTGATCACCAATTGTCTGGTCTTTATTTTTCCCATTACTTCTTCTTGCTGATTTTCCACGTTTCAATGAAGAGAGAGATATATGTGAATTTCAGATTATAAGGTGAACATGATTTCTGGATGGAGAACTTCTGCTGTTCCATAGGACTGGGATTGAAGACTGACCGCACACTTCGATTACTGTCCAGCCCTGTATGATGCTAGGTTGCTTTTCGGTAAGTGTAAATACACACACCAGCGTGCTGGAGATGTCTTCTCTTTCTTGAAAGCTTTTATGCAGTCACAATAACGAATACAACAGTACTATAATGTTTTAATAATCTTAATAATAGTAATAATGAATGGATTCTCAGTCTTTTTATACACTTCTTCCTTATTGTTTTTCTAGTTATCATTCTTTGATCTGATTTGATTAATTTCTTTAATTAATTTTCGTTTTAATCTAAATTCTTGCTTAGATTAATCTAATGTTCTGATAAGATACAGTTTTGAATCTTTTTCCTTTGTCTCTTTAATTAATGTAATTAGAATTATTTTCTTTCTTTTATTTATCAGCCAAGCAATCTTTAAGTGGATTTAAGGTTACAAGCTTTCTTTTTATATTTTAAGTCAAGATTCATTTTTACATTTTCTTTTTTTTTTCTTTAAATAAATAAAAAGAGAGAGCTCTAGTTTTAACTTTTTACTTGGTTAATTTTCCCTCCTCCTTTTCCACTCTTTAACTATTAAAACTCTTATATATATATTTTTTCTAAATAACAAGATGATGCAACATTATTTTTTTTTGGTGAGTTGCATTTTAAAAAAACAAAACTCTTTAACATTTTACAACTTATATTTCTCGTTTATTTAAAAATTAGGTATTTGTTTTAAAATTTAATCTGATCATTTATTTATAAATGATTCCACATGTACCGCAAAATGTGCGTGTTCTCAATCACACATTCGTTAGCGGTACATCACATCCCTTCCAGTTTGAGTTAAAATGCATCAGTTTGACACATTTTATCTCTAATAATTTATTTATACTTCCCTTCAATTTTACCCCTTTTAATTAATAATTATTTTGTTTACATGTTATGGTTTCTACCTTTTATTTATGTTTCTACTTTTTATCAAATAAGTTTTGGAATTGCTATGGTGGATACAGCACCGAGGCTGTCTTTAATGTTGGTTTCAACAATTATGTCATGGGTGATGACCACGAGTCGCAACATACATTCTTCTGATGTGTACAAGGAGTTTGAATGCAGTGTATGCAGAATTTTTCTGCCTTATAACAGACTTACTAGTAATATATAAAAAAACTTTACTTTCTATGCTGGGTTTTTCCTACCAGCCATTTGAACGAGCCCACTACTCGCTTCAGTGGATCTGTATCCTAGAGAGAGAAAACGGGATCACTGCGAATGGCAGGGTTCCTCAATTGACCTATTTGGCTTACACTATTGATAATATTTATCACAGTATGTGGGGATTTTTCCCCACAAACTAACTTGTGACTTCTGCGCATATTTTAGAATACAAATTGGGACTTTTTTCCTAGAGAAATTTGGATGGGCCCAGAAATTTCTCAGCTAGATCCTCACTCTGAGAACTTCCCCCCTGTTTAGTCTATTATGGGTATTATCTTCACATAGCGCTACTGCCTTCACTTATTATACACTCCTCAACCTTCACTTTCTCACCCCACCCCTTCTTTCTTCTCAATTTCAAATCTTCACCACTAAAGGCTTTTGCTAAACATTATTTTTTCATTTGTTTATTCCAGAGTTTCACTTATTCTTTATACTAGCTTCTGCTTATTTTCTTTATTTAACTTTTATTCTATATTAACTATCAAAACATTTTTTAAATCATTTATTTAGCGTGGCTTTTATTAACATACATGGATTCTAGAAAAATTTCTTACCTTTATTTGCTTCCGTTATTATTTCTCAAAACAAAAAAAATGTTTTATTTATTCATCTCCACTATCACATATTAACTCCCTAAACATTATTCTATTTAAACTTATTTATTTATTTTTATATATGAACTCTATCATAAATCTCCTTTATCTTATTTCATTTTATCTCATTAACTTTCTAAACACACACAAAAAAGAAACATTTTATTTATTCATTAACCCGTATTTTAATTTTTGGATGATCCATGGACAAATTTATCTATATTTCGTTCCCTAAAAGACCATCCCATTTCCTTTAAACTAACTAATCTACTCTTTGTCAAGCAGTTCCTTTTTACTTCTGCCATCCTCACTCAGCCCCTTCCATGCCTGGATTGGTGTTCCAGGCGATTGGTTTCTTGTTTGTGAATATTACATTTAGAATCCGTCTTTTTAACACTTTGTGATGATCTCCATCTCATTTTTACCCCAGTCATTTTGATCCCCACTGTAATTTATAATATTAATAACATCTGTATTTTTCTATCTTTCAAAGGGCTTAAATTTCTCCTCTTTAGTTCCATACTCAAACCTTGTGCTGTTGAATGCTTTCATAACTTTGCCATTCTCTCGACTGCTTTCCTTTCAGCACATATTTTCATTTGTGTAACTTTCTTGACTTTAGCAGTGTTATTCTTTAAGTATACATTCATTTTTATGTTTTTCACTTCCTTACTGTGACTATTTCAGTTTTTATTTTCTGATTTACCTTTCTCTTCCTTGTCTTTTAATTCTACTGTTTCTATTCCTTTCTTGCTATGTTCTCTTTCTAACACAGATTTATTTTTATATCCAGGCTTATAGTTTAAGATAAGGATGATTTCTGGTTCTGACTTAATTCTTGAAGCAAATTTATTTTCTGGTTTTTATTCAAAATTCTATTTATCTTCTGACTCATTCTTATTTGCCATATTTAGGCTATTCACCTGTGTGTCTTTATTTAACTTTCCTGTTTGCTTTGTAATTTTACTACATCAACTTTGCTGATTTACATACATCTATTCCTTTCATTTTCACTCTCATCTCTTCTAATTTGTCTACTCTCTCTTTGCTATTTTATCTATACCTCTTTTCATGTTATCTAATATTCCCTATTCTCTCCTAGTGCTATCCTTGTTTCTAATCTCCACTGTTCTATTTCTTTTCTCAGCATTTCCATTATTATTTCTGTACTATTTTGCGCCACCATTTTTGCTTTGGCTCATTATACAAATTTTATTTTATTTCTTATTTTACTTGAATGAAGCATAAGACCATCTCCAATCCCTTAGTCTTTTCTGATCTCCACCTTATCATTAATACCCATAATCTGCATAAAATATTTATCTCTGTAAACTCTCCTTTTATTTACATTTACTATAATTTGTTGGTTTTGGTCCCTTCTCTTTCTACACTGCTCACCACTTTTACATTTATAAGAATGCAATTTAGCATTTATTTAAACCCTAGTTTAAGATTCTCTTAATTCACTTTAATTATGTTTATAATTACAGGCCATTTACAGCACTTCGGCACCCATGTTGGAAAGCCAATTGAATCGGGTGGGAGAAGATCGCTATGATTACATTTTTTAGAAATCTCGATGTTACTCTGGCTGCCCTTTTACCACTGCAGCAGACCGTCCCTTCAAGCGAAGAAGTCTAATACAGAAGGTGGATGAGACCAATGGCACCTATAACCAGACCACGGCTATACAAAGTATAGCCTGTGGCCACATTTCCAGGCTATAGAACTTATTGGCTGCTAAATTTAAACCCCTGCCATCCAAAGCATTTTTTATTTGTTTCAAAGAAAAACCTCAGGCACCAGCTAATTATAAGTTATATAATCAGCATGCCCAGACAACAGGTATACAATTTAGCGCTTGATACATCCCAAGCTAACTCTTTTTTCAATTGTGGGAAAGACAGAGAAAACTTTAATATACTTTGCTCAACACTTATAATAAATGTAACTCAACTATAAATTTACCTATTAGTGGCGCAATTATAAAAGAGAACTGACCAAACACTAATTAAGCAAACAATTTATTTAAACACACTTCTAATTAAAACCTTTTATAATAAAACACATTATAAAGAAAAAACATAAATTTAAATATACACATATTACGATATATTATAATAAGAATTCAAGAAACAACTTAAAGCTTTACACATATAAAATTTAAATACACACACTTACATTAAGATCTAACTTCATGTAATAATTTTATGGAAGCACTTAAAGATTACTATGGCTGTGGCTTTTAGAGTTCATTAGAGTCTTTTTTGAACATGATTCAGTCTTTAAATTGGAATAATAAAGTTTATAGATACCTAAGATTTCTGCGGATAAGACTGCATTTTTCATGGAGAACTTCTGTTCCATAAAACCGGGATTGAAGACTGCCTGCACACTTCAATTACTGTCTAGCACTGCATGATGCTAGATTGCTTTTTGGTAAATGTAATTACACACAGCCGCATGCTGGAGATGTCTTCTCTTCCTTGAAAGCTTTTATGCAGTAGCAATAATGAATACGATAGTACTATATAATAAGAATGGATTTCACATTTTTTTATACACTTTCTTATTGTTTTTCTAGTTATCATTCTTCGATCTGATTTAATTAATTTATATTTCTTTAATTCATTTTCCATTATGTTTTAATCTAAATTCTTACTTAGATTAATCTAATATTCTGATAAGATAAAGTTCTGAATCCTTTTCTTTTGTCTCTTCAATTAATGTAATTAGGGTTATTATTTCCTTTCTTTTATTTATCAGCCAAGCAATCTTTAAGTGGGTTTAAGTTTATAAGCTTTCTTTTTACATTTTAATTCAAGTTTCATTTTTACATTTTCTTTTTTTTTTCTTTTAATAAATAAAAAGGAGCTCTAGTTTTAACTTTTTACTTTAGATGAGTTATTATGACATTGCCTTTTTAGGAAGGAGAATTCTGCGCCAGATAAGTTTAGTGATAATTCATTATGAAGCTTAAAACTGTGAAAAGTAATCATGTCACCTGAGATGTTTATTTAATATTTATTTTTGAACTTTTATACCTGTAAAATGAAAAAATGCACTATATATAAACTAACTTAGATCGTTAAATGTATAAATAAATATTTTATGGAATTAAAAATATAATTTAATAGATATTTAAAATATATATTATAAAATCAGGGAATTCTTTTGAAGAAAAAACAATAATCATAATAATTATATAAATAAAAAATTAATAATGAACTGAAATATGATACAGTCTATCTAACAGACATTTTTTAGTGAATAAGATTAATGTCTTATTCAGAATATCAGAAGCTTAATCCTGTCTTTTTTTTTTTGCCACATATTGTATTACTTTTATATACGTAAATGTATTTTAATCATTTAGGATTTAATTAAATATAATTTATTCTAACATTTAATTAAATTGAGATAGTAGATTAAATTATGTTAATGGAGTGGCAAGCAATAACAAATATTATCAATAGTCTAGTATTAAAGTTATTATAGGGTCGTGACATTTTATTGTCTAGTTATTCTCCTACCTTGGTACAATTTACATAAATATATGTATCTATATTTTCATATAACCATTATTTATTGGCATAATTTTTTTTTTTCAGCTTGAAACTGTATTTCGTGGATGTAAATATACACCTCAAACAAATCTTGGAAAAGATCTTTTTCACATGAAAGTTAAATTTGAAGGTTCTAATGTTTTTAAAGGAATAAAACAATTAGCAGAAGATGGATATTTTAAATTACCATTTCAACCGCATATCTCCAAAGCTCCTTTTCTTGGTAAAAATCATCTAATTTTGGCTGAAAAATAAAATAATTTGACTATGAAAAAAAAAAGGAATTTCTTTTTTTTATTTATTGTTTAATATTTCCTACATGATATTATAGTAGATTCTGTGTTAACTATATATATATTATGTTTATTAAACATTGTCTTAGATATAAAATATATATACCTATTATTACAAAGAAAGCAACAATTACATCAACTGTTAATTAAGCTTTAATTCAATAACAAATTGATTTATATTATATTTACCTAATAATAGTAAATTAACTGAATTTATTTTAAATGATTATTTGTTCATAATAACACACAAATAGACAACACAGGTTAGTAATTACACAATGTTTCGAGTAGTATTATTCTCAGCTCTTCAGGTGTTGCTTGTCTATATGTTCAGTGAGTCTTTACATAGAAGTTGAACTCGCACCTTTAGATTCTTGAATATCACATTTAAGGGGAACGCTCTAACCAACTGAGCTATTCTGTCAATGGCTGTTGGTTAGAGCATTTGCCTTAAATTCAATATTCAAGAATCTAAAGGTGCAAGTTCAACTTCTAATTGAACATTGTCACTGAGCACATAGGCCAGCAACACCTGAAGAAGAATGGAGAATAATACTACTCGAAACATTGTGTAATTACTAACCTGTGTTGTTGATTTGTATGTTATTACTAACAAGTTGTTTGTATTTGGAAAGTTTAAATAAAGTTTAAAATTTTCTGTACATTCAACATTCACTCATAGATGATGGAAATAGTCCAACATATCACATCTAATAATATACTATCATCACAAACCTTTAGACAAATAATAATATTATTCGTTGTGTGACAGTCAGATGATGTATATTGGTTTAACCCAGTTCGAATACTAGGCGAAAGTACCTCGAGGCCATCCATACGCGAGATATTAAATCAAGAATACTATGACCTCTGCCCTATTTGCCTATTCTGGAGGCTAATTACAAACAAACAACATTATCTGAGACACACATAAATTATTTTCTTACCGGCCACAAAGCTTAGCAACAGAGGTAGAGACATGGATGGGAACACCTAAGGAGCTAAATAGTTAAATGTGCATAAAAGTGCTACGAAAAATGTGTTTTGCGTGCCTGGATCATTGGAAAAGCAAAATAAAGCATTACAATAAAATTAGAAAACTCAAGCTATTTTAGTTAAATAATATGTTTAATTAACAACTTTAAAATATTAAGAATGTTTTTAATGGCCTCCGCTATTCCCCTAAATTAATGAAAAACTAATTAGACACTAAAAACAGATTAAACGATATAATATTTTTGCGGTCTAAGTCTTTTCTTCCCAAATTTAATAAAATTTGCAGCTTGAATCTCCTCGATAAAGTACAATAGTAAAAATCTTTTGCAAAGCATTTTCTAATTCCTTTGCGCTAAAAACAGACAGTTTAAAAATTATTTAAAACGTATATAGCTAAATCATATATACATAATAAGCTACTGGCGGACAAAAGAGGCGTTATTGAGGAGATCAAGTTGGCAAACAAAGGAAACTTACTCTTATGGAATTTAGAAACATAAATAAAATTGGAAAGACATTTTTAAATGAAAAAAATTAACTTTTAACCTTAACCGCAATGGAATACAAAATATTTACACATGTTAGTAATGAAGAATAGCGAAGGAAAAAAGGTTAAATATAGATAGATGATCACACATACATATATTTAAGACTATTCTAATAAAATGGTTACATTACAAATATCATTAAATAAAATAATTCATAATATAATTCAATTAAGAAAGGTATGAACAAAAGGGTAGAAAGTAAATAGTTCAATGGAGGAGAGATATGATTACCGTCCTGGTTCCTTGCTCCTGTTCGGCGGCATCGTGGCTTGATCCAACCGTCGATAGGTATTTGTCCGTACAAGGAATTAGGAAATAACTAGCATGCTTTTACGAAAAGTCCTACAGACATGGCACATGACTATTGAGTGGATACTAAAGCATTTTGATGGTATTTAGGAACCTCGGTGATAGGCAAAGCTATTTATTTGCCTAGCCAAGCATAGTAGAATCCATCAAATTCATATGACTTTTAGCTTGAGCATGTTCAAACTTCTCCATGATTTTGAAGATGACAGTTGTCTAACTTTTTGGAATAAAATCTCCACAAGCAAAATCTGGAAGAGTTCTCCTAAGAGAAATCTGAATGCCAGCAAGAAAACTCTGAATAATGTCTTTTGTTCTCACTTTTATTTATACCCTCTTTGTCAGCTACCTTCTATTGTTTGTATGATCTTAGATCTTGATAAGTCCACCCACACTCCTTTGTTTCAAGATAACATTTTCTAAAAATAACTTACTTTTTTCTTCTAAATTTCTTTCTTTAAAGTTTGAATTTTATTAATTAAAAAAGAAAGAGAAAGCCATCTTTAATTTGCCTTGAATGGGCTAACTAATTATAAGCATACATTCTTTTAGAAAATGTTGGCGGGCTTATCTCAAAATAAATCATACGCCATATTTTAACAAGATTTAAAAAGAAAAATATTTTATTTCTTTTAATAAAATAAGCATTTTTAAAATAAGCATTTTATTTCAGCAGAATTTTGCATTAACTCATATATATATGCTTGACGTATATATATGTTTGACTAATAGATTTTACAAGCAATTTTTATTAACAGAAATCTAATCTTAGAATGGAATATTTAAAACAAAATATTTAAATGCAAAACCCTGCTGATATTGGACTATAAACTTAATTCAGGCCTACAATACTAATTAAGTTTATAGGAGGCGGTGAAGCATGGATTGGACTTCAGATCCATTGCTTCAATTCGTTCAGTTTCTAAAAAGATTGAAAAGGAATAAATGCTTTTTCTTTTAAACTTTGAAAGCAGTTTTTTTTTTCAAAAAGATTTTAATTACATCCTAAAAATGAATAGAAGGTTTTTTTTTCCAAAAAGAAATTATTTTTTAAAATTTTTTAAAAGATTTTAATCACATCCAAAAATTGAGTAGGGTAATTAATATGCATATGCAGAATTTTTTTAATTTTAATTAGCTGATTTTATTTTGATTGCAACTTCAAGTCTGAACAGTGATTGTCTAAAATATTATATTTAGTCTGACAAATCAACATATAAATTTTTTATAAAGATAATTGCTGAACTAAGAACTGTATATCTTATTAAATAATCTCCATCTTCTTACACCTTTAAGCAAATAATGTTTATTATTGTAATAATAGTTTCGACTGTTCTTCGCAGTCTTCTTCGGATCTCGATCTATTCCTTTCCCTTTCCACCATTGCTTAAAGGTGTAAGAAGATGATGATTGTTTAATAAGGTATATAGTTGTATATGAATAAGTAAAATTACTGAAGAAGAAAAAGGAAGAAGTATATATAGAATTATATAGAATAACTAAGAACTGGTAAATGCCTCTATTTTTTTTAAATGTGTTCGATGCATTTAAAAAATATATAGTATGTACTTTTATAGGAGACATTCAATCTTGAATTGATATTATTAATTTGATTCAGTGATTGATAATTCAATTTTGATAAACACAGCCTTAGACAGATCAAATATATAGTATCTTGCAATAATTTTTTTCAATGGTCGTTGAGAATTCAGCACAAATAGCAATTTTCACTGATGTCCTTCGTATACAAAAGTAACGTCAAAGAAGTGAGATCATGTGATATATGACTATTTTTTATAATTTAGTGACTTAATTGCATAGATATGAATTTTAATAAATAATACATAGTTATAAATAATTCACAATTCTGTAATTTTCAAGAGTAAGTCCTCTTGTATAAATAATATTGACAAATCATATTTTTCTTTTTCCCATTGAGATTTTTTTTAAATAAATTTTCTTGTTATGACCATCAATCTGTTTATTATCAGTAAATAGTGGACCTGGTAGGCTGAGGTGGATTTTAATATCTAAAGAAATCAAAATGTTTTTAAAGAAACTAATTTGGACAAAAAGTGTTCCAAACAAACTTTATGAAATGATGATCAAGGTTCAAAGTATGGCTGAACACATTTCATTTCTGCATTTCATATAAAACTCTTAATGCGTTGAATTTCTTCATATAGAAGTTTAACATAATAGCTCTCATGGGTTGTTAATAAATGTTGACCCAATGGTCATTGTGCAAGAATTTTTACTGTAGAAGAACGGGTGTGGTAATTTATACACATAATTTTATTCAGTTGATATTCTAGATCTCTACTAAGAACATGCTTTAATAATTTCTGATGAATTGTTGAACAGTTTCTCTAAGTAGCTATTAATGTAGAATAAAAAAGGAAAGTGGGTTAGTATAATAATACTTTCTACATCATTAGATAGTGAATTCAATATACCATGCAGTTCACAATTGACGATTACAGAGAACTGCAAATAAGCCATGGTTGATCGAATAATATTTTCTGAAATTTTGCAAGATGTGATGTCTAGGTTTTGTTTCCAATACAAATAAAATGTTTTATCAAAAGCTAAGTACTATTTCCATATCAAGTTCTTTTAATTTCTTTGTACTTTTTTCTTTTATTGTTTTTTTTTTTTTTTACTATAGTAAGTCACTTTGTCTGGTAAAAATCGGTCATTATAAATTTCTTATACTGTTCTCACACTCAACTATGATAATGTTATTATATATTCATGAAATTTTTTTTCCATTCTTTAATTATATTAGTAGCAATTCTGCCTCGTTTTTTTTGTATGCAACAATGTATAGGTATGAAATGAGTGCATAGTCCTCAGGATTGAGGTTGATATGATTGTCAGGGAATTATTAGTTGTGAGCTGTCAAGTAATATTTGGTTGTTTTCCAGAACAAGACAGCTAATCAAAGAGTTGCTTCCACAAATATAGAAGAGCTTAGAAAAGATATTCCAAAAAATTAATCTATTTTACAAAAGGCTGCATTATTATGTCTATAAGATTACTCATTTTAATATTTGTTATAATATCTATAATAAAAATGCTGGCATTAATATAAAATTAATTTTTTTCTAAAAATAAAATATATGGAATACGTGAACTTTCAATATCTAAACATAGATCAGTAATTATAACTATATAAAAAAATTTAATGTACAATATGGAACTAGAGAAGAAATCATTATTGATGTGTCCGCAAGTATGACTGGGCAGCCAGCAAATGAATATAAACAAAACACAATATTTTAAATAATCAAATAGCGAATAATCTGCAACAACACAATCTCAACAGTTCGCAAATGTTCCATTCCAATGATGTACTTTCAGGCTGGCTGCTACAAAGCGGTTCACAATGGGCTAGGTTTATGCATGCCTTGGTCCCAGTCAAGTTTAGCTGCACACGAACACATCATAGTGTAACACTGTGACTGACTATAAGCTCCTTACAGCTTCCGGCTCTGCAACAGTCCACCAGTAACTCCACTTGAAAACCACTGAAAACTCAACTCTTCATTTAGCTGCTATCCAGATGGTTTCCTCAGGCTATGATCTCCCAATCTCTATGGGGGGCCTATTCAGCTATGCCCGTGAACTACATTTCCACTAAGTGCTGGACATTAACTGAAGCACTGACACTAGATCTCCTACCAGAATTGAACAGGAAAGTCAACTGGAGATGCACTCAACTGGCCCAACATACTTGTTACGTACTCTTTTTATAGCTTTCTGATAACTGCTACAATTAAATACCTTCTCCAGATAAGGTAAGGGCTCTTATGTAGAAATATTTGCAATCAGCAAATATTTTTTGGAATTTATCGATCACCTTAACCTTAATTTTTTAATTAAATTTTTATCAGTTTGCGATCTAAAAAAGATCTCGCTAATGAATTCTAGTTTGTCTGGAGTGCCCAAACTTGTATAAACTTTTTCCAAATACAACAATTATGTTCTTAAATTATTTAATAATTTACTTATTGATTTAAGATGCTTACATTATAGGGAAATTTAAAAAATTATTAAAGAGGGGGAAAAGGAGGAAAATTAGTATATAGAAAAGTATATATGAGTATCTAATGTTATATAATCAATATTTTTATTATGTAATTAATATTTTATTGTATATCATATCTAGGATTTATATATTATTAATAAATTGCATGTAAATATATAAAATGAAATAAAAAATTCTACATAAAAGTGCAATTAGGACTGAGTAAAAGAGGAATGACATTTGTATTTGTGTAAATATATTTTGATTTGTATTTAAATGAATGAATGTATTTATTTTAATAAACACTATTATTAATAAAAATAAATAAAAGTAATATTTTAATAAAGATATTTTTTTGTCGATAAAATAAAAAGAATTGCCATCTATAATAGATAGTGGTTTCTAGCATTTAAGTGTCTATTACTCAGAAGCTCATATTCCCACAACTTTCACACAATGGATTTCTTCAACAAGTTTACTATATGCTGCCATAAACAATTGCAGTTAAAAAAAGCTTATAGCGATCTATATATTAGTTACCATAGCAACTACTATTCTAGCTTATAAATTACTCATTAGCTAACAGGAATGCACGAGAAAGTGTCACACCACTTTAACAAGTTGAGGTATTGATATTGAAGTAATTTATTTATAGATATATTTTTCCATTGTATTGGTCTACATTTTTAATAGATGAACATCCAAAATTATTTTAAATTATACATAAATTAAATTATTTGTAAACTATGAAATTGGTAATTTTCCATTTTCATCAAAAATTGGTTATAATGTTCATAATATTTTAAATACAGGCATTCTTCATATACCTAGATCCTAATTGTAAATATAGGGGATTTGAACTCTTTCAAGCACCTTTCAACTATCCACACTATCTCATATCACTGATATACATGATCACACACATGTAGAAAAGTTTAATAATTACCAATATACGTATTTCATGCTGAACCAGCACTCATCAGTTGGTCCAGATTATCATCTCACATATATATATAATTAATGCTCAGTTTATATTAAGATAGCAAATCTTCATACTTTAATGGACAGGCTTCAATCTACTCCAACCTCAATCATCAGATTTTCAATAGTATGGATGGCTGAAGAGTTGGAAGTTGGAATAGATTGAAGCCTGTCCATTAAAGTATGAAGATTTGCTATCTTAATATAAACTGAGCACTGATTATATATATATGTGAGTGATAATAATCTGGACCAACTGATGAGTGCTGGTTCAGCACAAAATACTATATTGGTGATTATTGATCTTTTCTACATGTGTGTGATCAGGTGAATCAGTGATATGAGATAGTGTGGATAGTCGAATGGTGCTTGAAAATCTGAGTTCAAATCCCCTATATTTACAATTAGGCTCCCCAGGTATATGAAGAGTGCCTGTATTTCAAATATTTAATCATGAATAAATGAAACTGTTCATATACAATAATAACTATTCTATAATAAGACTGAATTCAAGAAACAACATTCTAAAGCACATTTCCCTCTCCTAGAATCATCAAAATATTTATTTAAAATTTACAAAAAAAAAAGTATCAATAAAAAGAACCATAAGATTGGGGTCAAAGAGGCACATTTGCTCACAAGCAGCAGTTTGCCAACCCCTGCCATAGACTATAATCACTGATAATGGTATAGGGTTCACTTCCTCTAGATTCATTAAATTTCTCACAAAATGGAAAATAAATTATTTAATCATTCCACTCAAGAATCCTATAATTTACCTGAAGGTACAACAAAAAAATATTCAGCAAGACAGTCACCTTAATTATTCACGAAATACTGCTGTCTGTATTAACACATAACAGGAACTCTCCAGCTGAACTATTTATGGATAGGCACTTAAGAATGTGCTTATCTTTTTAGTTACTAACAACTAATCTATCTTTAGATAAATGCTTGATCCCAGGTTCACTATTGAGACAATACAAAAGGGGGAATATAAAAATGGAAAAGAACTGAAATTCAATTACCCAACAACAGTTGTTGAGTTAAACTGAATCAGTAAACACTTGCAGAACATCTACAATTGAGATGACATCTCAAAAGCAGCAGTAACATCTGTGGGAGTCAAGCAACCTCTCCAAGAGAACCATGGAAATCAGAAAATCTCTGGTCTAAAACTATTAGCTAAATTAAAGCGTTTCAAGTAGAATGGAATACATCCAGCCTCTGAAATAAAACAAAATGTCTGATGGGTTCTATATTATCAGATACATGTAATAGCAATGTGATTCAAAAGATAAACTATTATAACTTTAATGGTTAATCACTACTGATGGTAAGAAGCTAATCCGTCAATGTTTATGATTCTAAAGTGAACTTAGTTTAGAACTGTTTTTCTTAGATTGTGTGTTAGGAGTATAAAGTGCTCAAAGAAAATTCAATGAAAAGGATTCAGAAAAAAAAAATCCTACTATTCTGGAATCCCCACTTCCCGTAGGTGCTGTAAGTAACCTAGGGTATATATTACAAGCCTTCCGGAATTTTTTTTTTTCCAGGCTAATTATACTAAAGATAAAATATATAAGTAATCATAATCAGTACATTTATCTACTTTTTGAAGTCCGATTCAATATTTTTTAAACTGTAATCAGATCTGGCATTATTAAACCAGCAAGCATCACATGATCACATCTCCAATACTAGCACATAATTGTTTAGCACAGGTGGCACTACTATATAGAGTTTTGCTTTGCTTTGTTTATCTGGCATTATTGATAAGGTCAGTTAAGCAGTCGTCTAAAATGAAAATGTTAGTGAGGAATGTCTTTCTGACAATTACGGATTTCATTGTAAAACAATCAGTTTTGTATTTTTTTTTTTGAGACAGAATGGCAGATAGAAATAACCAATCAGCTTTACCATCAACTAACAGACTAATCCAGAATCCATCTTATCTTGATTAGATTGAGCATTCATCCCCACAGATCAACAAATATATGAATAGAGAAGATATATCCAATAAAATAGTTCGGCTAATGGGGGTGATGGTGATCAATGAATTCAATTGCTCTCATTGTGGATGGGGATTTGTCTATAAATAGTCTAGTTGGAGGTAAAATGAGATAAATTATCGTCAGACCTGAGCGGCAGGCAGTATGCAAGTTGTCTCCTATGTGAGCAAGTTCACATTAGAACTGAAAGCATCTAGAATTTAAATTAGGCATATGACAAGATGTCACAGAACAGCTGGAAGTGTCAATGTATCTAATAGCATATTTAAGGTTGGTCAACTGAGTATAGGCCCGGGGCCACGGCAGTTCGTGTCTTAAAAAAATTCACCAAATGAAATACATTTCTCAATTTAAGTATAATCTTAAGAATTTTGTTAACAATTCCGATAACCATTGTCGAGTCTGATCATGTAAAACTTAGTTTGTCAAAGCTTTAACTATTTAAGAATCACAATGGCACAAGAAAGACTCCATAGAAAAAAAAATCATGCGAAGACTTACATTTACATGAGATTTATGTGAGATAGTTGATAAATTTGCTGAAATTAAAGCAGGAAAATAAAGTTCTGTTAATTTTGTTTTTCTTATATTAATATGAATGTGTTATAAGTATTACTATTTAAATAAGAATAAATATTGTATATGTTCCTTTCTTGTATTAAACATTAAAAATTTTATTTATTTATTTACTTTTTTATTTATTGGGGGCCCTATTCCATATTTGTATCTGGGGCCTCAAAATCCCAAGGGCAGCTCTGAGTACCTACCCACAAGGCAAGCTGCCATAGTACATCTGGAAGTGTTTGGTAAACCCAAAAGGGCACCTGAATCCTTTACAAGTAATAGTCGCACTAATACTCGCACGGCAACTAAATACTATTCCAAACCAACGAATTAGGTCTAAGATATAGCAAACAATATTATATATAATTAGTAAATAGTATATATGTGCCAACAGATGTATAAACAATCTTGTGTAGATTTGTAAATATTGTATATATAGTGAATAAATATTCAATTGTGAGTCTGTGTTTATCACTATCACACATAAACACATCTAGGATTAAATAATTGATTTGTTTTAATTTTTTCAATAGATAATTATCAGAGAAATAAGTTTAGCTTGAGAAACCATATCGATTATTGGGCTATTGCTATCTTAGTTTTTAATATTCTTGTATCACAAAGGTTTTATTTTCAATATATAGAATAGGGTTCGGGAAACTTCTTATCACGAAGAGCTGTTTTGTTGAAATCGGCAAGGAAAAATGTGAAAAATAGGTGCATGAAAAATTTGAATTTCTGAATGGCTTAGGAATATAATAGAACGTAATGGAATCTGGATACTGTAAATCTTAACGAAAATAAAAATTCTTTTAAAAATAAACAAAATTACTTTTGAGTTTAATTTATTAACAATTTTCTAATATATAAATAGTCATCATATGCAATGATTACTATTTTATAATAAGGATGAATTCAAGAAGCAACGTTGTAAAGCGCATTTTTCCTCTCTAAAGAGTCATCAAAATATTTATTTACAAGAGGAAATAAAAGAAAGGGTGTATGTTTATCGTGATAAAAAGAGCAGTAAGATTGGGATCAAAGAACCACATGTGATTCGCGAGCCGCAGTTTGCTGACTCCTGGTCTAGAAAAAGAACACTCGTTTCCTTTTGGGAGGTATTGGAAATAACTTTTTGCTCACCAGCAAGCGCATCACTAACCAACCGCTTACTCCAAAGTAAAATTAAGTTAAGGCAAAATGTATACGCATTTTAACTATATTCATTGTAAGATTTAAGAATTTGGTTAAAATTCTATTAACTACAAAACTTCTTACTATCAAAAATTCAGTATTGTTTTAAAATATACACATAGAAAATTGTATTATTTTTTTTAAAAATAATACAGAATTTAGTCTCGTTTTATTCTCGTAACGAATTAAACGTTATTTCAAAATCTTAGCAACAATAAATTAATGGTAGTATAGTGTAAAGTGAATATATATAAAAATATTCAATAATTTTAAAATTGGTTACGTTGCCTATGCATTTTCAGTCAAGTTTGAAAGTGACTATATATTTTTTATGCGTTTTCAACATAAAATTAAAAAGTAGGTGAAATACAATCTATTTTATAAGAAATATTAAGGTTAACCATTATTATGTAAAAAAAGTTGATTCATTTTTATATTAAAATAGGTTTAAAAAGTATTCCAGTTATGTAATAAGACCTTTTAATATCTGCAGAGAAATTCACGAATGAGTATCACTATTTAAATTATTTCGACATATGAGATAAACAACACTAGGTGATAACAAGAATATGATTATTAGATTCTTAGTCGTAAATGTATCGATGATTTCCTGTTACTCAAATATCATTCTTTTTAAAATATACAATACTGTACATTTGGAAAAAAATTAGCAATGTTTTCGTAAGTAGCCTTTAAATCTTATTAATTACCGGTAGTTTTCTAAATTAGAAAAAAAAAAAAATCAACATTTTCCAATAGCTACTTTATTGCTCAATGAAATGTATGTAAAATTTATTCATTAAAAGTATTAATTCACTTTGCAATACATATATTGGTGATTATTTATCATTTCCGCATGTGTATGATCAGGTGGGTCAGCAATATGAGATGGCATGGAGAGTTGTGTGAAAGTCTAAGTTCGAATCCCTTATATTACATTATATATCTTTGACTTCTCCAATTCAATGACGTTTCGCATTAGATTACCATTATTTATTTATAAGATTCTATTAATATTTTAATTATTTTTAAAATCTATTTCTTGATATATGACAAAAAAAACAACTACAGACACTCCACCACTACAAACTGATATATTTATATCCAAAATAATTAACAATATACAAAAATTCATTGATATACTTTGTTACAAAATCAAATTTCCGGATGCCTACATATCCAATAACCTTTGAAAATACTTCCCATTCAATATTTCGATTCAATAATCATATTATTAAAAGCTTTGAATATTGATTTCTATAACCTCAATATTTTGTCTTTAAATCAATCATTACTTTTCCCATAGATTCCATTTTGGCTAAAATGAGACTGTAACACTAATGCCACTTATTCACTATATAGCAGAAATGAAAAAACAAAAGATAGTTTCCTTTTTCTTGTTTTGAATTACAAACATATAGAAACAACATAAATTGCTCTCATTATCTCAACATTGTTATTAATAACCTAGTGCTGGGCTTCTCAAAATTTCCACCTGTGATCCCTTTTACCCAAGCAAATATTTTTGCAATACAAATTAAAACGTGATATTTGGTGGTTTAATACAAATTAAAGCATTTGCTGATAATAGATCATAAAAAAAAATCATACAAATATAATTTTACCATTCATTAAAGGTAACGTCAAATATTCATATTAATGAGCTGGGTATGCTTGTTTGCTTTTACATAAAGAATTAAATCTCAGCCTGAGAATTCTTATGATATTGAGCTTCACTTGTTTTCATAATGCACAAGTTGTAACTTATTCTTATTATTGTTTCTTTATGTGCATTTATTTTCATCTCAACCTTTCTAAACACTCTGATCTGACATTTTATGAAGCTCATTATGAATAGCTGAAAATTCTGCCATATCATCAGCAAATCTAATACAAATACGGCCTTCCTAGTTTAATTGTTTATTCCATTCTTATTAAATTAAAATTCATTTAAGAACTCTTATAAATATACATTAAATAGAAATAGGTAATATAACTGCCCTATATCTCTTCCTACTTTCTCTAAAAAGAACATTTAACCTTACTGTCTTGATTCATATATATCTTTTCTTTCGTACTACGCTTTTCTTTTTCAATATATATAACAAAGTGATCAATTCATACTATTAAATAGCTTTTCGAGATTTAACATTTGTTTTATTCTAATTGTGTCGCCTTTCAAACTTATAAATCCAAATTGTTTTTCAGTACTGATGTATCTAATCTTTTAAGAAGTCCATTTATTCCAAACTCTCGATAATATCTCAGTTACATGAAAAAAAAATCAAGCTATTTGTAAAATCATCTTTCATTGAATTGGGTTATTTCTCTAATGAATTCATAACTTTTGAAAGCAAATTTATTCACTTCTAGCCTGAGTTATAATTCAACTGGAATCTCATCATTTTTCCATGCATTGCTAATTTTAATCTCTTAATGCTGTTATAATTTTGTCCTTTATTTATATGATTTTTTTTTATAAGTGAAAATTATTATTTTTACAATGTAAATCACTTATATATTCATCTCATCTTTTCACTTCATTTAATTCTTAAAATAATGATTGAAGACATTTATTATAATGGTATATAATTGGAAAAAGAAATGATTAGTAATTGTTGATGATAAAGATAATCATGTATTAAAGTACTGTTTCTAATCATACGCACGTCCTCAGAGGGAAGAAATTTTTATACAGGATGCCAAGGATTTTCCGAACAAAATGGTTAATTGTTGGGTCTGCATAGCTCTTATTCTTATCTTTCACTTTCCTTGCATAGAGCTCTGATGAAGACTGCTGGACAGTCAAAACTGTATGGAGAATAAAAGAAGTTTTTAAGAAAATTTGTTTGCATTGAAGTGTATATGAAAGAAGTGTTATAAGGAATATATATATGAGTCTGCATAGCTATATTCAATATAAAAAAATTATGGAACTTGGTCGATAGAGTCATAAACTCCCTCATCTTATGAAAAGCATGATGTCAGTATATTAATCACATATGCAGAATGAATATTATTAGTTGAGAATAAAGAGCTAAGATTATACCATAAATAATACATCTGAACCTTACATATATATTTGTTCAACTTTAACAACTATATAGTTTAGGTGCACACTATTTCCAATTTCTAGTTCAATTATTTTTTTTATTATTAAAATATCTAAATTATTAAATTAATTTTATTTCAGCATCTAATTTTTTTTATTATTAAAATATCTAAATTATTAAATTAATTTTATTTCAGCATCTAATGGAAAATATTCTGATTTAATATATATTTTAAAACATTATAAATATTAAAGACATGTAATTTACAAATATAAATTATTAAAAAAAAAAAGAGTTAAAAGTGTATAATAAGTTGTACAAATAGTTTAAATGTAATTACAAAAGAGCTTTTATCTTATCTGCACTTTATATGAAGTCAGTGTTTATATACATAGTATATAAAATCAGGCAAAACTCTCCATACAGTAGTGCCACTCAATGCTCAATGCAAGCCAGAGTAATCAATGGATGCCAGAAGGCTTGTACATAAAATCCCTATCTAGTGCCTATTCATCCAATATTACCAGACTAGTTTCCAGCTTGTTGTTTTTGTCAGTGAGAAGCCTTGGATCTGAGAGCACTGCGCCTAGATCTTAGGATCTAATGCAACCCTCTAGCAGCCACCTTTTATCCCTACTTAACTACAAAACTATGAGTTTAAAATTGAAAACACAATATTTTCAATCCAAACACAGTAGCTTATATAGTCATATAGGTCTAAACTCAGTTCAGTTGCCATACATTTTGGTGTCCTTGGTTCTTTAATAACCATAGCCACCACTATCCTGTTAGGCAGGATTGGTATTATACCACTAAACATCACATGATCACCGTTTCTTACCATTTCATTGATTACTCTGGCTTGCACTGAATGGCACTACTATATGGAGAGTTTTGCCTGTTTTAATAACAGTTATAAGCAAACATAAGAAATGGTTATCATGTGATGTTTAGTGGTTTAATACATAGTATATACATATAATATTTCAAACTTAATGAAAGCTTTATCTTACATGGGAATCCTCTAGCCTATTGTGAATTGTAGTTTTAATTGATAAAATTCTTGATGACTTAATTTGATGAATTCTTTTATCCTATAAATGAAGATTGTTTTCTTATAATGTAGTTGATATCATCTACACATATATTGCTCATGTAAATTGAAATTAGACAATATAGAAATATAATTCGATTGAATTTTTAATCTTAAATAGCTCTTTCTGTGCTTGAGATTTTTCTTTCTGTTAAGATAAACCATGCACCTTATAATTTATACTTGGGATTTGATATAAGCAAAAAGTAATCCTAAAAGGTTTTATAATCAATTATCATTGTTTCATTATGAATAACAATGATGAAATCGTCATTTTCTAATTTTTCTTATCCATTGTCAATATAATACTAAAAGTATAGAATTATATTTTAAAAACTGAATTTTCCCATTCTATTATTGAAAAGTAACTTTGAAAAACAAAAAAATAAGATGACTTGTTATAAAAAAAAAAAGACATCTTTTTAACTACTAGATCCACTCAGAAAATAGGCGCATCTGTCGAAGGTTTTAGCCTTTCACGTTATTAAATGCCGTTTAACCAAAGTAAACATTATTTCTAAAGTCTATTTAGCATATTTTAAAATTAAAGAAAATTAATAATTTTTTTTTTTTCTCATTTAATAAAATGAATGTATCAAATTTTATACAGTTTAACAAAATATTTTTATACGAGTTTTGCTAGTTTATTTTATTATATCTACATCAACCCAAAATTCTGCACCATAACATCTTAAATTATTTAAATATTATAGGCAATGAGACCAAAGATCTCATTTTCGTTGTGGAAGAAAATAACTGCTTGTCACCCACTTTCATTTTATTTATTTTTTTTCTCATATAGATTAATGTTAATCCAATAATATTGATTTTAATCCATGTAATATTTTATTTCATACTGTGTGCGATATTCACTTTTGCACCTGTTATACTGGAAAATCAACAACAAATACTAAATTAGGAGTGTAGTTATTCTTTATCATTTAATTATTTATTTAATTCTTAAAACAGACAAAACTCTCCTTACAGTAGTGCCACTTAGTGCAAGCCAGAGTAATCAATGGATGCCAGAAAGCTTGTGCATAAAATCCCTATCTAGTGCCTATTCATCCAATATCACCAGACCAGTTTCCAGCTTGTGGCTTTCATCAGTGAGGAGCCTTGGATCTGAGAGTACCGCACCTAGATTTCAAAAACCAAAATAGTGATCATGTGATGTTTAGTGGTTATATAATTCTTACGTATTTTAAAGTTTTGTTTCAATCTCATATCTTTAGTGGGGTGCACTTATGGTAATTAATACAATTATCCAAAGATTTATGGTTTGGAAATTATTTGCATTTTTTTTATTAAGAAAATTTTTTTTGAAATAAAATTATTACAGCATCAGTAATGTATTTTCATTTTGTTTTTACGATTATATCTTGCATTGCAGATCTTTTTAATCTATATTTATAATATTTTTAGTCTGTACATGATAGATATTTTTGATCTGATTTTATGTTGGCATATACATTTGATTAGCATTCAACATGTTTTGATCTGTATCTATTTTGTACTTGGCAGGTGCATTTGATCTACATTCAGTTTTGTTTTATACTTAGCAGATATACATTGATCAAAAATTATCAGGTTTTTAATTCTATTATTCATATCAGCTGTGATTTCATTTGAACATCAGACTAATAGGTTTTATTGTTAAATTCACAACTTTTATAATTGTATTTGTCTGAAGGTTTGTGTTGATGGTATATTATTAGATGTCATATGTTGGACTATTTTCATCATCTGTGAGTGAATGTTGAATGTATAGAAATTTTAAACTTTCCAAATACAAACAACTTGTTAGTAATAATACACAAATAGACAATACAGGTTAGTAATTACACAACGTTTCGAGTAGTACTATTTACTCTTCTTCAGGTGTTGCTGGCCTATATGCACAGTGACAATATTCGCTTAGAGGTTGAACTCGCACCTGTAGATTCTTGAATATCGACTGTTTAAGGCAAACGCTCTACCAAATGAACTATTCTGTATATGTAAAGTTTTCTTTTTTCATTCCTATTTTCTTTTTATATTCTGAAGATAAACATTAATCTGATTTATTAGATTTTTAATTCTGTTATCCATATCATTTATGATTGAATTTGAACATCAGACCAATAGATTTTATTGTGAAATTCACATTTATAGTTATATATGAAACCTTTTTTATCTTTTCTTTCCTGCTTTCTTTTCCTATTCTGCAGTTTCTAAACACTGCAAATTAAATTAAGCTAAATATTCATTTTGCTGTTACAAAAGCACAAACAATAATAACACGTTCAGATAAGAATATCTGAAATGTGATTTGCCTTCTGGATTATTAAAATATTCTCTTGGATTGTAGTATGTATTAACTTTCATTGTTGATAAATTCTTCCATGAATGTCTTGAGATCCTACTGACATTATCCTGTCCTGAAAATTTGTAAGTTTTTAGTACAATATTGTTGGCATATGTGTTTTAATGCAGTTTAACAACAATTCATGCTTACAAGCTGGGCTTAATAAAAGTGATCAAAAACAATGAAAATAACCAGGTATGAAACTGATAAAATGTAAGAAAATATCAATAAATGAAAGAGTAAGAAAGAAAACAGAAATAAAATATTTGGTAAAATGTTAAAAGATAACCAGGAATTAAATAATCTGGTAAAGAATATTGTGGAGAAGAATCAAGTGTAGAACTTTTGGAAGTTCAGTGAATATTAAAAAACCAAATAAACCTGATATGGTTTGTCATTTAAAAGATTAACAAGGATTTTCACAACAGTAACTTTCAGAAAAAAGCACAATTATCAAAATCTCGAGACCAATATGGTTTTTATACCAATAAATTCCTGCATGCCATTTAAGATATCATTCGATATTGGAAAAGTTTAAGTAAAGTTTACAATTTTCTAGACATTCAACATTTAGTAATAGTTAGTGGAAATAGTCCAACATATTTTCACATCTAAAATACCATCATCACAAACTTTCAGGCAAATACAACATATGTTATTTTGAGTGAACCCACCAAAATTGTTTCTACCATTGTCTATGATATGTGTATTCTATAATAAGTTACTTTTGTGTAATTAATGGGTAAATATTTTATAAAAATTATGTTTAATCTAGCCATTTACCTTTTTTTTTTTCCAAGAATAAAGCGCAATTCCTTAGATTTATATCTTGGTTGTCTCTTTTCAACTTGACATTGACTTTTTTTCTCCTAAAAAGTAACCTAACTGCAAAAATGTTAATACTTTTTGAACAGTTTGTTAACATGATGACTAAAATAGTTCATAACTATTATAATTATATTTTTTTATACGATCTTATTTCTTAATGTCATTTCTTACATCACTTTTGTTAGCTACTGTATTAATGTGAGGTTCTTAAATATGAAATGCTAATCTGTTTTCAGATTTGTTCTTATTTTAGATTCTTATCTAGTTTCCGCATTGCCTAAACTTTTTCACAGCTATTCCACTATTTTTACTATAGGTTTCTTTGTCTATATCATTTTTTTCTGCAAATTCCACAAATCTGTGTTCTTTCTCATTTCTGTCTCCATAACTAAATGTACAACACATTCACCTCTCAATCATTTTCCAATTCTAGAATCAAATTCTCCTATAATAATTTTTTGGTCTCATGAAAAGCATTCTGTACATTTATATAAAAATCTGCTACTATTTCAAAAACAATGAGAACATGTTACGACATAAACATGATTTATTTGTATTTGATATCTTCCTTAAGTTGAATAACTAATCTTATGATTCTGATATACCATTAATTTTCATAATATTCCACTTTTTATTTATGATGAATCATATTTTACTAATGTTCCCAATATATATAATTAAAATATTTTAGAATAAATACTAAAAAATTCAATATGCCTATATAAAAATAAAATTTTTGTTATAGCCGGCTTACGGCATTTTACACCATCTTCAGTAGCAATCAATCATTAAAATTTAAATCTCATTAAAATTACATAACAGTAATGTTCCCGCATGAATGGCAAAACTTTCCATAAATTATGAATACTCACACAATTACATTGTTTATTAATAAAATATGACTCTTTAATTTTTCTTTTCTTCAAGTCATTTTCCACATGTAAAACAAAAACGCTATCAAAGCAGAAATCTCCATTTCAAATCACTGCATGCTGTGCAAAAACAGATATATATCTATTCACAGAATGACACAACTTATTATATAATAATTCATACTCCCAAATTATCATTTTTAATGCACATTTAATCTCACCGATATAACTATATCCACAATGACATACCATTTTATAAGTATTACATTTATTGATTTTATCAACATAATCTTTTCCATTAATAATTAATCTTCTAATATTTAGACTAGCATTAAATGCAACTTTAAAATGAGCAGACACTAATGAAGTAATTCTCCTACACACAATATTTATATAAGGCAATGCTATTCATTTTTCTCTTTTTTATCATCCCTCCTATATCTATTTCTAAATTTAGATATATGTTAATAATTTATTGAAAGTGGGATATAATAGAAAAAATGTTTTGTATACATAATCAAAATTTAGAAATAGATGGAGCAAGAATAATAGGTAAGGAGAAAAAATTGATACAATTACCTTATATAAATAATATTGTGTATAAGAGAATTACTTCATTAGTGTCTGCGTATTTTAATGTTGCATTTAAAGTTGTCCAAATACTGGAAGATTAATTATTAATTGAAAAGATTGTGTTGATAAAATTAATACATGTAATATTACTTATGAAGTGGTATGTCATTGTGAATATAGTTATATCTGTGAGATTAAAATAGGCAAAACTTTCCATACAATAGTGCCACTCAGTGCAAGCCAGAGTAATCAATGGATGCCAGAAGCTTGTGCATAAAATTCCTATCTAGTGCCTACTCATCCAATATTCCCAGACTAGTTTCTGGCTTGTGGCCTTCATCAGTGAGGAGCCTTGGATCTGAGAGCCCTGCAACTAGATCTTAGGATCTAATGCAACCCTCCAGCAGCCACCTTTTATCTCAACTACCAAAACCATGAGAATAAAATTGAAAACACAATATTTTCAATCCAAGCCCATTAGCTTATATAGTCATATAGGTCTGAACTCAGTTCAGTACCCATACATTTTGGTGTCTTTGGTTCTTTAATAACCATAGCCACCATTATCCTATTAGGCAGGATTGATATTAAACCACTAAACATCACATGATCACCATTTCTTATGTTTGCTCATAACTTATTAAATCAGGCAAAACTCTCCATACGATAAGTGCCACTCAATGTAAGCCAGAATAATTAATGGATGTCGGAAGGCTTGTGCATAAAATCCTTATCTAGTGCCTACTCTGCCTATATCAGTGAGACTAAATGTGCATTAAAAAATGAGAATTCGGGAGCATGAATTATTATATAAGTTGTATCATTCTGTGAATATATATATCTGTTTTTGTAAAGCATTCAATGATTTGTAATGGAGGTTTCTGCTTTGATAGTGTTTCTATTTTACATGTGGAAAATGACTTGAAGAAAAGAAAAATTAAAGAGTCATATTTTATTAATAAATAATGTAATTGTGTAAGTATTCATCATTTGTGGAAAGTTGGTCATTTACATGGGAACGTTACTGTTATGCGATTTTAATGAGATTTAAATTTTAATGGTTGATTGCTATTCAAGATGGTGAAAAATGCCGTAAGTTGGTTATAGCAAAGATTTTATTTCATTTTATATAGGCATATTGAATTTTTTAGTATTTATTCTAGAATATTTTGATTATTATATTTATATCGTTTGATTATATATATTTACAGTCAAATATACGTATAATTTTCAAATCAATTGTCTCATCTTTTTTTTTTATAAATATATTCACAAAGTTCAGTTATGATCTTTTTAATATCAAACAGTCCTTCCAATTCATGCAGTTTTTCTTTACTTGATTATTGGTTACTAAATGAAAAGTCATTATTGAATGACAGCTTAAGTTCACCACCATAGAATTTTTAGCTTCTACCACACCAATTTTTATTCTGGTTTGATGATTTCATGAACACCTGGAAGTGCGAGCCCTAACTAAATTTTATATTTTGTGATTATAAACGTAAAAGATAATCAGCATTTATACACTTCCTATAAGTAAATCCAATCAATATCCCACTTAAAAATGACCAGGGATTCGAAAGAGAAGACCACGGTGTTTTGCTGAACTAAAATTCAGTGGTAAATGCTAGTAACCTTATTATGCTGATTGATGCAAATTGGTAAGCAGCACATATATATTTATTGATCAAGTTAATTCATATGTATTGATCATATTAATAATTATGATAATAACTACAATGATAAGTATTTGCTCTACTCAGTTTTTTAAGATCTCAAAGAGGATTCAAAGATCATCTTTTATTTAAAAACAAATTATTTTTTGTTATAATATTTAAAGTTTTTATTTTCAATTTAGAATCGATATAATTACAATGGACTCTAAGTCTACCTAAAGCTGTTTTCGACATTGATTCTGCCATTAGTTTTTTGCCCATCACTGAAGCATTTATTCATTACCTTTTTTAGGTATTGAACATGAAATAGTTAATATCTTATCAGAAATGCTTTTTTAAGCATATTAAGGACAAATCAGTAGGGGCAAGATCAGAATTATATGAAGAACGTGGAAAAATTTTAAATATAAGATTCTAAAGTTTCCACTTCTGCAGCCATTATATGCTACTCCAAATGAACATTTTTTGAAAACAATTCTCTTATTTAAATGTGAATTAAACAGAGTTGAGTGATATACCGTAACAGAGGCATTGATCAAGTTTTTGTAATCGTACTTGATCGTTCAAATTTAAACTTATATTCTGTCACAGATTTGTATGTCTAAACCATTTTATTTACAAATATCTTTGGCTTTGATATGATTATGGCACATCATGCAATCAAGGCGAATTCTAGGAATTTTGCTGCCTTGTGCAATAGTGTGCTATGGCACTTTTGTGGTATTAAAAAAAAAACTATTTTGGTATTGTCTTAAAAACCATGATGTTAATCTAGACTGCATCTTTTTTTAAATTTATAATAATAATAATAATATAAACTTCACTAACACTCCTTTATCATTTTAAGCAAATATTTTTTATTTATTTATAACAGTTTCAACTGTCCTAGCAGTCTTCTTCAGATCTTAAAACTTCTACACTACCTCCACTTTTCCTCCATTTTGCTTTCTTCTTTTTCCTTATTAGCATTATTAGTTAGGCACCTTTTCATAAACCTTATATTATTCTTAACATTAGTCAATCTAATCAATAATTTCCATCTTCTGTTTACCATTCTCGAAACTTCCTTCCCTTCTACCAAACGGAGGAAAAGTGGAGGTAATGTAAAAATTTTAAGATCTGAAGAAGACTGCTAGGACAGTCAAAACTGTTATAAATAAAAAATATTTGCTTAAAGTGTTAAAGGAGTGTTAATGAAGTTTATATTGAAATATGAAAAAAAAGCAAAATATTGAGGAAGAAGAAGTAAATAATAATAATACTGTTCATTAAAACAAATATATTCATTACATGTACACAAATATAAATGTCTTTCTAATCATAAATTCTAAATAATAGCATTTGCCAATGAAAATTCATAAATTAATGAAAAATAATCATAAACTATACTTTTCATATTAAAATAAGAGACACGAAATAATAATAGTATATAAGCAAACAGTTTTTAGATATTTATGCAAAATCCCATTTTGTTTCTGAATATCATGTTTTTTCCGATAGTTTGCATCTGATATTTTTTTTATTTTAAATTTGGCCTGTTAAAATTATTTTAAAATCTAAATCCTAATAACTATATCAAGAAAAGTATTATTATATAAATAAGCAATGCATAACTATAATTTGTATATTTTGATTCTAATTCCTTAATTGGTTTACTCTTAACCCTTATTTCTTTACGTTCATTTGGTTTTATTAGCTTGGTCTTTGAACTAAGAATATAAATGAGTAAATTTTTATAATTACTGTTTATTAATCAATACATTTTTTTTCAGTAATAATATATTTGGGAAAAGAATATTATCATTAAAACTATACTTAATGATTATTTTAGACTAGTTTTTAATCTAAAATCAAGTTCAATTCATGGCTAACAAAGATGTAAGGTATTCCACCATTGACATATTATCTAATATTGATATGCAATATTAAATGTATCACACATATTTTTTAAAATTGTCAGGATTTTTAAAAAAATATACAATGAAGTTTTGCATGTAAAAATCTAATTAATCACATTCTGAAATTTGGTTTCGACTTCGAAGAAATAAATTATTTTTTTATGACTTTTTAAAAAATAATCTAGGCCAATTTTGCCAATTCCAAAATTTGCTGCCCCATGCGAATGCCAAGGTTGCAGTCAGTAGAGCCATTCCTACATACACCAATTTGCGAAAGTATGAGAACAATTTTTTTTGTGATTTTGGCATAGAAAGAAGCCACAGCGGTAGCCGAATTAAACAGACTCTTTCTATGTTTTATCATAGAAAGAAGCTATTGGCTTGGCTGCGACCGCGGAAACGGCATATTTCTAGCAATTTAGCTAGAAATAGCGCCATCGAGTGGCTGACATGATAGAACAGAACACTACTCAATTTTCGTATTTACACAGAAAAGACTAACATTGTTGCTCATGAAAACTTAAGTAATTTGTTTACAGTGCATTGTTAATAGTTATTAGTACTTGTGGTTATACTTTTCTTATTGAATTGCTTTTACATTTAAAATAAACAAATATAATTATGGAATTATAAACATAAAAAAAGTTTACTTTTGTAGGACTGGAAAGCAATAGCACTTAGCGAGATCTAAAAATAATTAGAAGTAATAAAAAATTTGTTAGAAAAGAATTTAAGATGTAAAACTCTGTAGCATTCTTTTAATGGAGTGTCCGACTATTTGAGTATATGATATGAATAAATATATTGTATAAATTGTCTTATTATAATAAAGTTTTTGAAATTCATTTCCATTTTTTTTTCAAATAGCAATGTTCAGATTACTGATTTGGCTCTTCAATGGCTACTACTGAAAACCATGAAGTTAGAAAAAGTAATAATTATTTGGCATCTATACCGGAATCTAATATTGGCCAATTAGACCACACATTAAGTGTTACCCTACTTAGGTACGGACATTCATTAAATGATTACTTCTTAGAAGATACAATTGTTTGTTGTGAGCCTAAAGAACCTATTTTAAATTCATATCTTTCATTGAGTTCTCCTGTTCCAAAAGGAACTGTGAATCCGCAGAAAATACGTGTTGCAGGCACCTTCCAATCCTGCACTTGCAAAAAAAAATTTGAAAGTAAATTTGGAAAAGAAGGAAAAATTTTTCCAAAATTTGTGAAAAATCCGGAATTTATTAATTTAAAAAAGGATAGAATTATAAATAAATATATGAGCTTAGTAGAAAGGTCAAAAAAATATTCTAAAGTGGATAAACGAAATGATGATCATTCTATTAAAGCTACTCAAAGTGATAAGCAAGAATCTACAAAAGGAAAGCTAGTGGAAATTGAACAAACTTATTTTCCTTCATTAAGCGATGATTTTTTAGATGATATCTCATTAAGTTCTTTCGGAAGTAACCAGTCTGCAGTTACTAACTCATTTTTAAAAGATTTACTTAATACGAAAGTTATTTCTAGTAAAAAGTCTAAGAAAAAAATCAGTGAAAAATTAGAACCGTTAGAAATTAGCTCCCATGTTAAAAAGAATATTAATTATCAAAAAAGCAAAGGTAAATATTCATCATTTATACCAGTAAGCAAAACAAACTTACGAACAACAAATTATAATCAGCGATTGATTCCTTCTAAAACAGAATTTCTGCCGATTCATCAATCAGTTGATTACATAAAATTGAACAGAAATGAAGTAGTGCCATCCACTTCTTTCCTTGCTAAAGGATTATCACATGAACAAAAACAGTTGGACAATAGAGACCATAACAACCCTCTGTATAAAAAGCATCCATCAACATACATTAATCAACAAAATTCTCATCTATCAATAACTGGTGTTAAGGTAATGTATATTTATGAATTTTTTTAATGTTTTAAATGAGTGTATTATATAATATTAACTGGTTTTCAATACTAGTATCAGTATTTATGATAAATTTATATGTGTATATTGTAATGGAATGTGCAACTGATATATTGACCGATTTATGAATCGAGAAGAGCTGCTATATTTAATAGAATGCATTGTCTCACATGATTGTACATTTGTATTGATATCTATTTTTATAGCAATAGCTAGATTATTCAGGAAAAAAGGAGTATTTATTTTAAGATGTCATTTTTCTTTCAAGGAAGATGCTGACTTTAGATTACAGCACCAAAATAAATAATTTAAAAGTGTGGGATAAAAAAAAGAATTAACAAAATAATTTAATAAATGAAATTATATCATAAATATGTTTATTGTGAAGCATTGTTAGCCAAGAGGTCAGCGCAGCCGCCTTGCAAGCAGTTGTTGCGGGTTCGCCTCCAGGCCAATGCTACGACATATGGAAGAAAAAAAAAATGTTTATTTACATAATAAATCTCATTTAAGAATTAATTTAAATTCTTAAAATATTGCTATAAACACATCTTTCTTTTAAATTTTGCAATTATTAATTAAATTTCCAAAAGAATTTATTACTTTCTAGCAGCAAATTGATATTTAAAGCAATTTTTATTAAATGCATTTAACAAATTAATATTGTATAAGTTTTAATATGATTAGAATAAAATAATTTGAATATTAAAAATGATGATTTATGAATGTTTTAAATATTTGAGATAGCAATTTTAAAGAGAATATAACTTATTGAAAATGTATCTGCAGGATTTTAGTTAGTGATATAAATGTCTCTTTTTGCCTTCTTTAAGTATTTCCATATTCATTTTACAATATCTTCAGCTAGTTTTTCTGATCTAGTGTTCTACAATTAGCTTCTCTTCTTTTAACTATCCCTACAATTGTTTAAATTCTGCAACTTATCTTTATAATTGATTTGCCTTATTTGTTTCTTTTGTTTATAAAAAATATTTTTTATAATTGTTTTACTTTTTTTACAGGGATTCACTCCTGTTTCAGTAAATACATTAATCTCTTAATTAGTACATACATATGTACGTTTCTGCAAAAATAAAAATTGATTTTTTTTCTATCCACTGACTTTAAAATAAAATAGAAAATACAAATTTTAATTAATTTCCATGAAAAAAGTAAAATGAAACTTTCGTATACATATAATTTAACTAAACTTCAAAACTGCGGAATTTAATTAATTGAAGAAAATGTTTAAATTTAATGATAATGTTAATTTATATACATGGGTGTGTGTATTATTATTACTATTGTCAGAGACCTAGATATTTCAGTATATACTTGGCTATGTGTGTTAGGTATAGGTGTTACGTTAGAATAATGGCAGAAACATTAACATGATTGAATATTTATATCAATTTCTTTTGGGATTTTAGCTTAAATAACATTCATGAAGTTTATATGCATTTATTATTTATAATTCATTAAATTTATTAAAATGTATCCAATAGTTACTAACATTTTAATAAAAAAATATATTTCATTTTTTTCAAACTTGAATTATTTAAGAGATATGGTCATGTGATCTATGACTCTTATTTCGACTATTTGAATTATTTAACATTAAAAATTTTATAATAATTTTAAAATGTTAATTTTTTTTTCTTTCAATAGTTTCTTAAGCATAAACTCAACAAGAAGTAAAGCAGCAAGAAAGGATTATTAGTTTTTCTAATTTCATATTAGTGGGAATACGATAGAAATGGCTAATTCAAGAAATATCTTAATGTATTTATTTTAAGAGATTCAAAGGATCAAAACAATTTAGTAATGATATTCACAATCTTAAAATTACTGAAGAACTTTTCTTTAGATCATCGGAGTAGTAAGACTTGTTCCAGTTTTGCCAATCATGTATCGTTTGATTTAAAAGAAAGTACTCTAACTTTGAAGATTTGCCCTTTTTGTTAAAGTATTAAAAATTTATACTAAAGTATATGTTTAAATGTTGTAAGTTATTTTTATAATGTAAATAAAATGTATTATATATTCATTAGTGCTTTTTTATTCTTTAATTTTCATTATTTAACTACTTATTTTTGTCTTTCATCAATTCATTTATCAAACAATGAACAAAATTTTTTATATAGTGCTTAAAAAAAAGGTAATTACTAAATATTGTAACCTTACAGTTACTACAGTAATTTATCTAATCTAACTTAAAAAACAGCAAAAATTTTATTGGCTTTATTTTTATGGTTATGCAAATATATTTATCACTATCATTGGTTAAATAGCATATAATATAACCGAAATCAAGTCCATAAGTCTTTCAGATTACTTAAGAGAAAATATAATTTTATAAAGAATTTAAAAATGTCTCCCCAAGCAGATTTTCCAATCAAAACTTATATAAAAATACATATGCACAAGCCTTCTGGAATTCCATTGATTACTCTGGCTTGCACTGAGTGGCAATACGTATAGAGAATTTTGCCCGTTTTAAATACAGTTAAGAGCAAGCATAAGAAATGGTGATCATGTGATGTTTATTGGCTTAAAACCAATCTTGTCTAATAGGATAGTGGTGGCTATGGTTATTAAAGAACCCAAGACACCAAAATGTATGGGTACTGAACTGAGTTCAGACCTATATGACTATATAAGCTGATGAGCTTGGATTGGAAATATTATAATGTTTTCAATTTAAGTCTCATAGTTTTATAGTTAAGTAGAGATAAAAGTGGCTGCTGGAGGGTTGCATTAATCCTAAGATCTAGCTGCAGTGCTCTCAGATGTAAGGTTTCTCACTGACAAAGACCACAAGCCAGAAACTAGTCTGGGAATATTGGATGAGTAGGCACTAGACGGGGATTTTAGGCACAAGCCTTCTGGCATCCATTGACTACTCTAGCTTGCACTGAGTGGCAATACGTATAGTTTTGCCTGTTTTAATAACAGTTAAGAGCAAGCATAAGAAATAGGATCATGTGAACTATAGTCTGCATTTTAGTTTTCCAAATTTTCCTGGAAAAATAAGGAAACAACAGTGCATTATGGGAAATATATAATTCAGACATCAGCTGAGTGAAAGATTTAAATATCGATGCTTGGAAAAAGCAGTCAGTCTTTAGTTTTGGTACACTCAAAATGTAAGCAAGTTAACTTTAAAATACCCATTTTATCGTCTTCATCATCATGATCGAGTAGATTAACCCAGTCTAAGCATTTTGCCTTAGCTTAGCAAAAATGTCTTCTCATCGGACTAAGAAAAGAATAAACAAGAAACTATCACTGATTATTCTTCCAAGAAAATATTGCAGTCAACTGTTAATGTAAACTTGATAAATTTATTCATGGAATATTAACTGATTTGACAGCTTTACTCAAATTGCTAGTCTTTTCATTTTAAAGTAATGATAAATAGCCGATATCTTTATAAAATTACATCTATCAACGTTAGTTTACTTGTATCTACTTAAAATAATGTGAAACAACTTTTCACTTCGAAAAGTGTGAATATTTTGTCTCGATATTATGAATTATTGAAAGAAAAACTTTTAAATAATAATTTTCAATTCAAATATAACACCACGAACTTTACAGCTCGGAAAAATGTTGCACTTTAAAAATTAATAGAATCAATCTGTTTATTGATTATAGCCTGACAACCGGGACTATTTTAGCAAGAAGGATTAAATAGCTATAAACTAATGGATTAATAAAATATTTCAAATGAAAGAAGTGCTAATGCCAATCTTTTGGATATAAATAATGTCTTTTCAAACGGATTAAATTGCTTTGTATACTAAACTAAGATTCACTTCTAGTAACTGGAAGAAATTGATAATGAATTATAAAGCCAAATATTTTAACGCTGATAATGGATTATAAAATGCAAATATTATAAAAGTTGAATTTTTCAGCATGCCTTAAAATGGATTAATATGTTAAATATAACCCACCTTGGATTAATTTTATTAATCTTTATATTTAGTTCCAGTAAGGATTAAATTACAAAAGGAAATCATCTTTAATGCTTTTATTAAAATATTTCTGTGAAATTCCCAGACACTGGAATATTATACAAGCATCAATATTTCATTGGGATAAATTTTAATTGTTATAATCATCGGATTACTTAGTGGACTTTATTATAATTGCTTCTTATTTAGTTTATACTAAAAAAAATATAAAAGTTCTCCAGATATTATTATATGAATGTACAGGTAATATTTTTATTATTTATGATATTGGATATGAATAAATGTATGATTTAAATTAGGTTGTATTAGTATAGCTAACTTTTAAACTTATATAAAATTTAATATATGTTTTATGGGTTCTGAAGTTTCAACGTCAAATTTATAAGGAGTTAATCATTCTTAGTTAGATATTTAAGTCTATAAGGAATATTTTATGCATTGCTTCTATATGTTAGAATTTTTAAAATGCTATAGTGAAACAGTCGATGTCTAATCATCAACGAACTTCATGCTTCACCATCTACATTAACCGCCTGCAGGGCCCGCAATTCAGACCTCGCCATAGATATATGCCATTCACCCACACACTGTATGCATAATGATCCAAGAAATTAATAAAATTAAAAATATTTAGTAAAGTAAAACAGTAGTTGCTGAGGGTTAGACGTTTTCTTTATATAATTTAAATCTTTTTATATGAGTGTGTTTTGATTAGAGTGTTGGAATGTAAAAACAAAGTAAGATGGGGAGGGCTCGAAATACTGAAGTTATCTTTATCTATAGTCAGATTGTTTCCATTAATTAAAATTATAAATCTTGATTAAAATCATAAGCAATTCTTTTGTTGTTTGCAAATCTTTAAAAATATCTAAAATGGTATTTAGAGCCTTATCTGTTTTAAAAATTTTACTAATTAAATGTTTTTTATTTAATCAAGAGATTTCAGAGATAGCTGTGGGCAACTGGGATTGCATTCTTGGGGGGATTAAAAGGTGTATAAAAAGGGCCCATAGAACAATAGAAGTCAGTTACTTTCAGTTTTACTTTTGGTTACTTTGAGTTAGTAATTAAACTTTGACTTAGCTAATAAATTCTTTCAAAACATCAAGAAAATTTTCAGATTCAAGAAGTGTTTCCAGATCATTCCACTTTAAGAAGTCAGGAAAAGTTCCGCGTCATGATATTTGAGTAGAGGAATCTTTCACCTTTCTCTCGGGGTACTGTTTGCCTGCTGCTACCATGTTCCATCCGTCTGACCGGCCGTACAAAATGATCGTCTAATTGCTAACACTGTGTTTTCCTGAGGTAACCTCACGTAATGTAGAACTGCCTTAATATGTAAATTCATGTTGTAATTTCTAATAAGATGTAGTTAAACCTTTGTATTTTAATTCGCATATTAATTTATGAGTTTCTGCTTATTTTGCTCTTAAACACTCTGTAATCTTTACTAGTATAATGTAATTCTAATTATGCCCTTGCACGCTTAATTTATATTATATAGCTTTGTGCGGCTCCATTAATATTTAACTTATTTTGTTTAATGTATATATATAATTTATTTCTTTAATATGCCAATAATACCCAAACTCGCGAATCTGAAAAAGGGCGGAAATAATCGTTTAATTGGGAAAGAAGGGGGGCTTCATTCAAAATCTATCAATAAAGTTTTGTTTATTTAAAATAGAAATTGCTCGCCAGTTTGTTTTCATTTTAAATTCTTGAGTTTATTTAAAATCTTTTACTGTGGATGAATGATACTAAATTTACTGCTTTGAATTTGTCTTCAAAAATTTCATTTTTGGAAGATCGTTAACTTTATAATTAGGATCATCCCTTGCTGTTGCCTTGAAGACTAATCCTAGCAATTAATGCATATATGGAAATCGAAATTAAATATAAATTTTGTTAGATTAATGTTATAAATAAGAGTTATTATTCATTACAATTTCTTAAATGACTCAAAATTGAAAACAGGTTATTGCGCAAGAGGTTAGACCATTTCCAAGCTTTAAAATATTATATGAAAATTATATTAATGTCCAATAACATTGCTGGCATACATTTTCTTTTATTCTGATATTTCATCTTTTCCGTTTCTTGATTACTTTGTCATTGGGAACGTCGGATGTCTGAAGCTCCCGTCCTACTTTCTCAAAATCATTCATAATCGGGGATATACGCTACTCCCTGTGGAACGTGAGATATATGAGGTTGATGTGCTGCGGGTGACCGTACAGCCGGCTCTGGGCCTTCAAACCCCGCCTCTCCATTGATATCGCTCCGCCAGAATGTGCGGGCATATCAAACCTAAGTTCGTTTCAAATATTCCTTTTAAAATGATAAAATATCCAAAAATGCCATAAAGGCCGGATTTCTTTGTTGTATGCTAGTACCGTTACTCTTATTAATTTGCTCACCGTCTAGCTAACCTTAGTAAGTCGCAATGATGTGTTGAAAATAATGATTCATTTCGTAAAATATATTCAGTTCATTGAGTTAAACTGCTTTCGTTTAAAACCGTTATCGATTCCCATAGACATAAATCAGTTTATATTAATCATTGTATAATTTATTCTCGTAAATGTAGTGCATTGTTTGTTTCTTATGTATAAGTTCCAAAGACGTCTTTTCCAAACAATGCCAGTAAAAATATATATAACTTTCATAAGGTAGATAAATGATTAAGATTGTATATTTTTGCCTGATATAAAATCATTTACTACAAAATCGCAAACTATCCTTTATATCATTAATCATCTAAATCTGTCATGATCTTTTGTATTTGTTTTATACATCCACAGCATTATTTGTAAATCTTTGTAAATTGGCATATTAACTCCGCACAAGCTATAACACCCTTCATAAAATCATATCTAGTAAATAATTAATGTAAAGGGGATTTTATAAAAACAAATCCCAAGTTTTGTAAATAGACATGTCATCTCAAGCGTGAAACATTTTGTAACATATATATGTGTTTTCTTAATATTTTTATTAAATATATATTTCACGTAAATCCTGGTTTGTTTTGAATTATTATTTTCTAGTTTAATATTTAGAACTATTTTCTTTAGCTAATAACTTAGCAGTAATAAATAACTATAATAAATGTAATTCCTGGGCTACTCTTATCTCAATCATCATCATCGGTCTGATCTTATGCTCTACCGCTTTGCTTCCGGGCCCGGAATTAAAATAATTGTGCTGTATCATCAGGATTGTTGTTCATTGGGTCAGAGACTCGAAGAATGGGCAAATAGGTTAGAATTCAGGATTGCTCCAGACCTGTATATCTCAAGCATGATCGGATTCGAGGTACTTTTGCTTAGGATTTGAATCTTGTTAAGTGAGCAGACTGTTTTGACCGGTACAATAGTATACAATAAAGCATGTTAAAAACTACTAAACATCACATGATCATTTCTTATGCTTGTTCATAACAGTTATGAGCATATGATGTTTAGTGGTTTAATACCAATCCTGCCTAATAGGATGTATATGACTATATAAGCTAATGAGATTGGATTGAAAATATTGTTTCAATTTTATTCTCATAATTTTGTAGTTGAGATAAAAGGTGGCTGCTGGAGGGTTGTAGTAGATCCTAATATCTAGATGAAGTGCTCTCAGATCCAAGACTCCTCACTAACGAAAGCCACAACTAGAAATTAGTCTGGGGATATTGTATGAATAGGCACTAGATAGGGATTTTATGCACAAGCCTTCTGGCATCCATTGATTACTTTGGCTTGCATTGAGTGGCACTACTGTATGGAGAGTTTTGCCTGTTTTATTAATAAGGCATCTTAATGATATGAATTATATTTTTGTCAATAGAGTTTTACTCCTAACAAATAAACCTTCAAATGAATCCCTTTGGATCTTGCATAAGCTATATATTTAAATATTATTTAGGAGTGCTAAGAAAAGAATTTCATTTGTTTCTTCTAAAAGAATGAAAAATTTCTCCAGTGTTATTAAGTGAGGTTGATTAGTTATTGATTAATTATTGGAATGAATTAAATAAGGACAGCATAAAACATTTATTATTCTGGTTACATTTTATATATCCTCTAGTATTTAAATTGAAGATTTATTTTAGATAGTATACTGCCTATTACAATTGAGTGTGTCTTTGCAACACTATGTGATTATACATTTTCATATCCCAAGCATAAATTTAGACTTCAAGAATAATATTAATATTTATTACATCTTTTCCATAATTTTTATAATTAATTAAGTTTGTTATTATTCGTTTATAATTTATTTTATATTGTATAATAAAGCAATTGTTAATTTTAATACTTCTATTTTGCCATTATTAAAGAAACATCATCACTGCATATTTACGAAATAAAGATCATATTTAAGATATTAGATTACACATAAATCTATTTGAATGTATACATCATTATTGTTACTGTTGCTATTTGAAATACAAAGGTATAGGGTAAGACGATGTACATAAAATCCCCTTTTACATTTATTGTATTCTAAGTTAAACTTTACATTCATACATTTATTTTTCTTATTTTATGTCAAGGATTATAATTGATTCATAACTCTGAGATAAATCATTAATCAACATTATTTTTTAAATTACTAGCCTTAGTTTAAACACAGATTAATTTATATTTAAATTAGTTATTTGAAGAAGAAATATTATATTAAAAAATACTTGCTTAAAATCTATTAATAACAGTATTGTTAGCTCCTCACTGAAGAGAGCCATAGCTCGAAACCTGTCTGGGGATGGGGACAACCCTAGATAAAGATGATTTGAATGCCTTCTTTTGTAGTAGCATTTATCATAAAGATTTTTTTTAAAAAAGCTTGTTTAGAGCTTATTAGCACACTCTTAATTTTACATATTTGTAAATGCAAGCTATATATATAAATCATGTGACATCTGACATTCTATTACTACTAAAAGTAATACCATATATATATTGAAATAACTGAGAAATATTTCATATATTATTAAAGTATAAAATAGTATTATCTTTTATTGTATATGGAAGTAGAACCTACAAGCATTGCAAGTTTGGTAAATGCACTTCCACGTAGAATAGGTTATAATGTATATATCAATTATACATCATGACACATAAAACTTCTTCTGTGATGTAGCACAAATAATGGTAAACTAATACTAATATTGGCCATAATAACCTCTTACCTAGTTACTCCATGTTGTAATAAAATATTTAATAACAATAATGATATCAAAAATAAAGAATTAGTTATAAGGTCAAAATAATTAATTCATCAAAGATGAAAATTTTATAAATAATAATAAATTACTCTTAAACAATACAGCAGTAAACACAATTTAATTTTTATTGTTTATTATATAATTATCTTCAAGTTGAGCAACCAGATCTTGAAGGTAGCTCCAATTTGTTTGGGTATGAGAATCTGTTAATTCAGCACTTCCAAGATCAAATTCTGGTAGCAGTGTTTGTGTCTGAGTATGAGTGGATGATGACACAAATCCCTGACTTATTAAAGCATGAACTCTAGTCTGAGTTTCGACAGTGTTGAGATTAACAAATGATGTTTGTGTTTCAATATCCACAGATTCCAGATCAGGAAATAAGTATTCATCTGTTGTTTGTGTTTCCATATTCATCAAGATTTGATCGTAAGCTAATAATTCTTCATTTGTTTGAGTTTCAATGTGGGAATAATATGTACTTGCAGAAATAGGAGAATTTGAACCCAGAAGATCATCAAGAGATGATGATTGGGAAGGATTGTTGGCAGAAGCTAAAGATTTCAAAGAATTATCTTTATTCATGTAGCAAGATAAATTAACAACTGTGAAGTTGGGTTGAGAGTCAATTGGAAGAATTGGATCTCCAGATACTTGACTGTGATTTGATGTTGCCGATGCAACTTGATGTCTCTGAGAAAAATGACTAGAATTGACAAGAGCTAGTAAATCAAAATCAGATGTATCGGTCTGTATGTCATTAAGAGTTCTCAGTCTATTATTTCTCAAGCTAGTTTGAGTACTTGAAGTACTTCGAGGAGTAGAAGCTGAATCTAAATCAATATCATGGAATATATTGGATATATTTGGTAGTGCAGAAACAGATTGTTGATTCAATAAAGCTTCTAATTCAGGCCATAAATCAACTGTTTGAGTTTCATTATCTGAACATCCAAAGTCATCCAGAAATGAAGATGACCATGGAATAGTAAAAGGAATGGGTCCAATTTTGGAACTTTTATTATCTAATCGTGTTCTAGTCATTTTGACATGACTTTGAGCTGTTTGTGTTTCAGCACTTTCGGTTGCAATAGGTTTATTTTTTAGAGTTGATGAACATTGTGCCCCGCGAGATTCCTTGTTAATGATTAAATTAGCAGAAGCCATTGCTTTTTTCAAAATATAATCGCCATTTGTTTGAGTTTGTGCAATTGACTTTTTATGAGAATTATTCAATCTAATTTTTACAGGAAGATGATGTTTTTCATTCCGTTTCTCATGGCCTTTTAAAACATTCAGTGATCCAGAAGTAAATACAGGTTTTCTCGAATCAGAAGAATTGATTGGAACACATATAACTTGATCGGTCTGGGTTCCCATACAGATTTTATTGATAGCAATATTTCCAAAAGAATCTAAGATATGAGAATTACATTGCCTTGGTTTAGTATTAGAAATCTGCAAAGAACATTTTGGAAGAATCCATCTTGGTTTTGTGGCTGATGAAGAAGCAATTTTGTTTTCTTTACTAGGATCAATAGATGATGAAGAGATTACTTTAAGTATAAAAGGCTGGCATGACTGGTCCACAACAGTAATTTTTCCTGGTAGAGGTGGAGCTATATTATCTGATTTTCTTTTTCTAAAAATTAAAAAAAAAAAAAATTAAGTAACTACAACTTAAATGAAATATCAAATAAGCTTGTATATTTTTTTGGAACAAAAATAAAAACAAATCTAGATAAAAAATTTAAATTATATATCACAAAATAATTCTCTATTATTTTAAATTACTACGCATCAGAATTTGTTTTATTTATCTTCTTTGTACTTCATTTAATTGTGCAGATGAATTTCAAATTTTTAACAATAAACAAAACTTAAGAAGCAATATGTCTAAAAAAAGAAGTATACTTATAATTTTGTATTTATTTGTACTAATTATCATTGTTTGTAATTATTCTGTATCACTTTTTAATATATTAAAAGAAACTTAGAAAGTAAAAAGTAATAATATAAGAGTTTTAATAATTTCTATACTAAAATAAGTAAACAACTGTCAAAAATGGGCTTTTGATTGAGGATTTTAATTCATACATATTACCACCTTTACCAGTCCACTGACAAATAAGTATCGCCATTCTAATTCTAGAAAAAGAAACCCAAAAAAGTTAGAGAGGTTAGTAATGATTATATAAATTAATTCATGAAACACAATTAATGTTCATCCATTGCACTGATCTAAAATTTTTAGAAATTTTGTGATCGTAACTTTTAATTTCTTCTATGACAAACTTTATCTTCGCCTATACTTTCTCAATGAAAGAAATTAAACTTGTGCTGCCAGAATGTCTTTGAGATAATTTTTATAATATAATAATGGGACTCTCTCTCTCATGAAAACCATGATTAAATTTATCATAAAATATCTTTTTAGAAAGCTTATTCATCAAAGACATGTCTTATGATAGATTCAATAGCATTTCGTCCATCAAGGTAAAGCACAACAATTGCCGCCATATTTTCATAATTTTATAGAGCATCTTTGAATGAAAATTTTCTAATACTTTTATATTGCATCAATAGTGGGTGCATGTCTCATTTCCATAAAAATAAATTTGGCAGAGTAACAGCCTTCTATATAAGTGATTTTGTTGAAATAGTTTCATCAATATGATGGAATAATCTATTTTTTAATTTCTAAATGGAGTAGCAGTACAGTAAAAAGTTTGTTACGTCTCACATCTAAAATGCTATTCAGTGTGTTACACCTCAACATCTAGAATGCCATTCCATCTAAAAAGCTACCAAAATATTTAAATTAATGTTCACATCTCAAGCTGACAGTCATCAAAGGTAAAAATTTCTAAAGATTTTTCTTTCATTATTAGTAATAACGCATCAGATTTTTTTTGAAAATAAATTACTAAACGAAAGTGTTTATAGGTGGCATTCAAAATAAAAATATATAAATCGTAAGAATTGGCAATAATAGTATAGTCATCAGTACACTATAATTCTAGAAGATAAGAATATTTAGTTTTCATTTTTGCTTTTAATCAATTCTTGATAATTCATGCAGCTGTCTACCTAATTTGTTCCGAAAACCAAATAGTCGGAGCTAGTGGACATCCCATTTAATCATTAATTTTGATTTTGAATTAGATTTTCTGTCATTTATAATAAAACTTCCTCTCATCCTTTCTTAAATGATTTACATTTTGTGAATAGATTTTGATAGTCAATTAAATAATACAAAAAAATATATAATTAAATGGTTTATTACTTGAGAATTCATAAAAGTTAAATGATCAAAACTGACATCTGGAACCACGCCCCCAGTGATCCTGAGCTTCCGAGTCCATTATTCTAATACTGCTAAACTCTGCAGGACAATTAACTAAATCAAACTGATCAAAGTAATCAATAAATTATGTTTTTATTCATGACATTTTTCTTGCATTCGCTAACCAGCAAAAGCACATCTACTGCACTTCTTGATTCTCTAATTAACTATAAATCTATGATTGAAAGCAGTCTATTCAAGAAAATCTTTGAAAATATTTTTGATTTGATGGATAAAGTTTTTTCTATCTCCTTTAATTTTACACATTAAAACAATAGAGCCAGAACTTCATGGTTCCATGTATTACTAAAATGAAGTTTGAATACTTTCAAAGATAAATAGCCAGATGTTTAATCAGCAGCAACAAACTTTCAATTTTTAAGGTAAAGAGCTCTTTTAATTTCATCAAAGTGAATATTTCTGAGCGAGTCTAAATAGGTTGGAAAAATACATTATTAAAAGAAATCTTTCAATATATTCCTTCTGTTTACATTATCAATTGATTTAATAGGATAGCAATAAAAGTTTTGTTAATGTAGCTATGATCAACAAATCACTACCTCCTTTGCAGTTGTACATAATCAATTATTCTTAAGTTTCTTTGTCAATCAGTGGACTTCTGCCTTTAAAGCTCTATACTACTCATAAAGCTCCGCAATCATTTCATTGTTTTATCAAGCAGCAAATGCTACACTTTCCCATTAATCACAACACTGATAATAAAATAATTAGAGAAACAATCAGGATTATTTCTTTGTTAAACCCAAGAACAGACTAAAAGAATTCTATGCCTCAGAATGTTGAGAAGTTGATGTGATTAAAAGATGTTGAAACTTATTATGGGATGCAGTTGGATAGGATCATTTTTTAACGGACTATCATTTTAACCTTAGAACATACTAGTCTATGATATGTTCAACAATCTGCAATCATGTGATATTATCTATCTATATTATTATCCAAGAGATGCCATTGTTTTTAATTTGAATATATTTATGTTCCTTCATAGCAAATATATATTTAAAATCTAAACAAGGCATTTATGATAGTCAATTCATATGTTGCACAAAAATTCAATAACAGACCATTCGTGTTCACAAAATCAATATCATTTTCAATAACTTAACCAGAGTTTATTGTTTCTATTAGCACAATGTATTAAACTCTTCAAGAACAAAATTTGATTTTACAATGGTACTGATTAATAACATCGGTCAAAGACGGGAAATCTTCAGTCAAACTTTTTGAATCTAAATTTGGAGCCTAAGCATTAACAAAATGGTTATATATACCATTGCACAAACCACTTTTTAAAATGAGACTTTCACTGATGCCTCTAAGAAATCTAAGAGAAAACCCAATAATATCAAATGTTGACTTTATTTGAACTATGAACAATTATTAAATAAGACAATAGTTTACTAATGAAACAGTAAGATTCGAATCTTAAGTTTCACCTTTTTCTATTATCTCTCACCCACCACCTTTATCCTACCTAAATTTAAACTTTTTGGTATCGAATTGTGTGTGTAGCAATATTAAAAATATATAAATATCTGTAAAATTCACCGTAAATGCACACATACTTCAATAACAAATTTAAAACAATAAATAAAAATATTTGATATAATTTTAAATTTCTCTTTTAGTTATATAATGTTTATATAACTTTAACTATTTATTTTAAATTATAAACTTTCGTTAATTTATTGTTGTTTTAAAAATCGTATTTTAAATAATAATTTTGAAATTAGATTTTAATTTAAAGAAAAGTAAAAATAAATTATAAATCCCCTTTGTACTTGAAATTTTGCAAGTCAAGGTCAGTGAGAGATAATAGATTAATTAGAAAAATTCCCTAAAAGTTTTAATTAATAAAATGTTAAAAAGGTAATATAAACCTAAACAATAGGAATGTAGCTTTCTGAATTAATTAAAATTCTAAAACTCTGGCTAATGCATTGATTCTCCTCGGGGCAAATGAATGGAGCTAAAAATAAAATAGAATGAAATTGAAAGATAAGATAAAGAAAGAGAGAAGGACATTTTTGATTAAAACTTTTTATTTGGACTTTGTGCTGTTCTCTTGGTTGAATCAGAGAATCTTAAATTAATTCATCCATTATAAGATGACTGAGTAGAAAGCGCCCAGATTATTCTCCCCCGGAGATGGTCGATCAGATGCCCAAACCTCCACATGTGCCCGGCACAAATTGAATCATGAGGATCTGCTGTCCAAACAATCGGAAAGCTGCTGTTGCTATTGAAATGAATCCATAACCTTAGTGTGGGAAAGAATTGCTACTGCTTAAACTAATGAACAATTTGCAACTGACCATAGAACATGAAAAGCTCCTTATAAAACAGGTACCTGTACCCAAGGCCTTTAGAGTAATCTAAATTCTATTCAAGCTGTAGCTCACTCTATATAAATTGTACACTGATAAATTTAATTGTTAATCTATTCTGTAAATTCTTTTAATAATCTGGCTTACCTAACTGTCTACTTCTTGGGTGCGTATTTCTACTTTTACATTTTTTTTATTATTTAATAATAGCATGCCAATAAGATTTCTGACTGGGCCTCGCCAAATTTTAAATATAAATTCTAATTAAAATGGATGCCATCTTGTGCGACAACCAAATAGTAAATTTCTTTTATATACTTCTGTTGGCTGGTCAGCTCGGAAATCACCATAATCCTTTAATAGATAAATACATGATTACATGAAATAATGGATGCGTGTCCTGCAAATCCCATGATTAATATTTATTTATGTTAGATTATTTTGTTTCAGTTATTTTCATATTAATCGACACGCGTTCATTGCTTTGCTTATTGTAACTGCAGGAATCTACTACGTAGCAGGTGACGGGCATATTAGTTCTTAGAGCAATCACACTAACTTACAATTATCTTTTAAACTTGCTTTTAATTTTAAATAATAAAGTTATTATTTCGATAAATCCATTAAGTGCATTTCTTTGAGAGCAAAATACATTATTTATTAAATGTTGGTAATGTGAGACCAAGTCATAAATTTTATATAAAATCTTAACAGTATATTATGTTAGTTATACATGTGTTACAGTTTAGAGATGCGATAATCCATCTTCGAACCTTGGATATTCCGGATCATACAGTATTTACTGAAACCTAGTCGTCCTACACAAATGAACATAATGAATGTTCCCGTAGAGCTTGATGCCCATCATTCAGTCAGGGAGTACTTATGGCACAAACCCTTGCACCTGATGATGCTTATGTGACCTCTTTACCTTCTGGGCCTATGGAAAACGTCAGCCCGTTGTTTTAAATTCATCCATTGGCTCCACAGTTTTAATGTACTGCCACATTCGCATCGCAGTTCTAAACGTACTATGTGTTTCTTTATTATTAATTTTATTATTCCAAGTATGATTTCATCTCTGCATTATATGATATAAATTCGTTCTCAAATCAATGTCTGCCCATAATTAATTCCTTATAAATATCTTATTTAATTAAATAAAATATATGTCCGCAGCTGCTATTATCATTTTCTAATTTAGTCTCATGTTTTGCAAAGATATTAAATCCCCGAAGGCATGATCTTGAAATACTTGCTCAAGAATTCAGGTAGCTAGATTACGTCAGTCAAATAATTGTACTCCATTGTAAATATAAAACAGTATCGGAAGAATAATACCGCTACTAGAATTATAATATAATAATGTTTTAATTAAATAAATTTTAGTATAAAATGTTATAATTAAATAATTTCAAAGCATACATCTGCCGTCATATATTTATTTGTTCGACACCTATTCAGTGTAATATCTCCTCGATTATTTAAAATATAAATGTCTAGATTTAGTATTATTATCTATCTAAAAATCTAAAATAAAGTCTATGAGTCTTTCGCATCTCCCTGATTCCCGCGCCTAAAGAAATGTTTACTAATGTAGCATCAGATGCGTTGTTTCGTAGTGTGTATTGTGGAACCGATAAACCATGTTCGAACTTAGTATTGCTGGTAGCTTCATTACCTATGGTACTGCTTTTCTGTGTGGTAGTCGAATTCTATACTATGTTAATGAAGCATACGAATCTAACCGCTACACTAATTGATTTAAATCCTTTTATAATATGCAATAATAAAAAGAAAAAAAATGGTAAAATTTTATTACTTAAAATAAAAATCAAATAATATTTTTTACGACTTACTTAATGTTGAGTGGTACATCAGCTGGGAGCTGATGCTGTTGACGTTTGGCATGTGTCAATAAAGCCTCTCTGGTTGAATAGGGACAACCACACGAACAAGAATAAATTACCCCACAGTTCCGTTCATGACGCTGGCAATCACTTTCTATACCAAAACTATGATCACACTTGGAGCATTTATATTTTTTCTCAGCGTGAACTTTCATAAAATGCTGGGAAAAAGATTCAAAAAAATAAAATAATGAAATTATAAAAAAGTTAAGATTCAATTAAAACGTAAAGTATAAAAAAAGATCTAGATTAAACGGTGATCTTTAAATAAATATTTTACAATTAATTCATCTATGTGCAGATATTTAAATAATTGTAGTTGAACATTAAAGTTTAGCATCTTTTGTTACACATATATCTATATACAATCAGACATACATAAAAGATTTATTTTTTCTACCAAGTACAGAAACGATTCTATTAAAAACAAATACATTAAGAACAAATTAAAGATTCTTAGCATAGAAAAAACATATATTAATTTCCAAATAATTATAATTGATAGTCTTTGCAGATTATTATATATCGACTACCATTAAATTAGTAAAAATAACAATCAAATCACAGTAATAAAATGAGTCCTTACTATCTAATTATATTAGTGTTAGACATAAAGAGCCATATGAAGTAGTGATTAGCACATTAAATTCTATCTTTATCAGAAAATGGAGTTCAAATCTGGATAAAACTTAGAAGCTTTCTTCAAATAAATGAGAATTTCCAATTAAACTGATGATTTTTTTTTAAAAAGCTGACCTATAACCAATTCAATTAGTCACTCAGATATTAGTCTATAAATTGGTTATTTAGTTATTTTTCACTTAAAAAAAGGCACAAACTTTGAAACCTATACCATCAGAAGATGAATTCTTATAATGATTTTTCTTTCAGCATTCCTCTGTGAAGGGATATTGAAAAGGTTTTTGCTTGCAATGATATATTTAAGACATCTTTCTTTTTTTTTTAATAAAAAAAACCTATATACATAAAGGATCAACGGGTTTGTGGATATGAAAAAGAAAAAAGATTTCACTAGTAGAATGCTACTTTAAATTAAAAAAATTTTAATATATATATATTGTATTAGTCAAACATTAAAAAATTGAGTTTGAAAAAGAAAAGATTCACATAGAACAAATGCTTACGAAGAATGGTTATTCATCAGCAGTCATCAGAAAAACCTTCAATAGACAACACAAAGAGACACCAAAAGAGAAAACAGTTATTGGTACGGTAGTGTATCCATACATACCAGGTATGGCGGACAAATTGCAGATTTACCACACTTCAAGGATTGCTTACTTCTATTAAGCCTAAACTGGAATTGCTGAAGAACAAAAACTGCATCTATGAAATACCGTGTGAATGTGGAAGGAAATACATTGGTGAGACCTGTCGCCCTGTTGAACAGCGATTGAAGGAGCACAAACTAATGGTTAAAAACGAAAAAACAGATGTGTCTACCATAGCAGATCATGTATGTACTAATGACCATATGTTTAAATTGGAGCAGAAAATTCAAGGAAGCTGCTCATATGACAATGGTAAATAATCCTATAAGTCAACCCAGTGTGGCCATACACAAAGTTAAAACGGTAAGGAAGACATAGCTCTGACGAAGACTGCTGGACAGTCGAAACTGTAAGAACATTAGGGAAATTACTTGCATTAAAGTGTATATGAATGAAGTATTATAAGTAATATATATGAAGATATGCAAAGAAAGTGAAGGAGAAGAATAACATAGTATACTTCTGATAAGAAGAAAATCACACAAAGGATTAGAGAAAAGAAGAAAGACAGGTTTTGGAGAAAGTTAAAACTGTAAGGAAGATATAGCTCTGATGAAGACTGCTGGACAGTTGAAACTGTAAGAAAATAAAGAACGTTAGGAAAATTACTTGCATTAAAGTGTATATGAAAGAAGTATTATAAGTAATATATATGAATTAAAAGAGTAGAATATACACATTGTACACACATATAAGACTAAGATTAACTTAATATACCTTTTAGCTAAAAATACATACATATATATGCAAACTATAAGTTTTTTATTTTATTTATTTGGTACCCAGGAAGAAATAAAGTAATTTCTATAAGATTATAATTATTACTGACACTTGTTTTGTTATTCGAAGTATCAATAATATGTAAAGTTTTTCCCAGAAAATTGCAGTTTTGGATTTATTTACATCATTTCTATTCTTACTTCAATTGAATTATTTATTACAAGAATTACCAGTTGAAAATGAATTTATGCCCAGTCTCTCCTTTTAATATGTGCTTGCATTATAAGAATACTTTAAAGTTGTAATTATAAATTTTATTAAACGCCTATAGAGGTCCCTACCTTCGTATTTTTCAGATGCTTATTTCTAAGGTTACAGCCTTAGTAAATTATTAAGAATACTTTCTGAATTTAGATGACCCAAAAATTTAGTTTTACACCCAAATCAAACAGTGTCCATGATATCAGCTGATATCACCAACCAATTAAGTGCATCAAGAATAGATTGTTAACTGGGAAGATTTAGGATCATTATCATTATGTAATTTTACTTGCTGACATCCAAGAAGTAATGTTATAGTACTAAATACTGTGCAAATGGAATTGGATATCTTAGGACCATTAAAATAACATGTTTAATATTACTACTATTAAATATATTTGATTTCATTCATAAAAAAAAGAGAGTTCTAGATCATAATCAAGTATGGAGATATTAAATCTCATTTCATGATCAGCTACCTAAAGGGATCTTTTCTTAGTTATATTTGTCACATTCATTGGTAGTTATATTATTATTACTCATTAATCCTAAAATTCATTTGGTATCATGAATTACTTGATTATTTATTACCTATGAGCTTAGTTTGTCCTTATGACTAGGGTCATCTGTTTTATTATTTGGATCAGCAGTATTGATTTATGGAATACTGCCTCACGTATGTCTTTCTATTAGTGTGGGAGGGTTCATTACCAATACATCTGGATACATCTCTCAATGGATGTGTCATGATCTAGATGATAATAAAGAAAATATCAACTCATCTGGTTTTTAAATAAATGGCGTTCAATCTGTACAAGCCTGATCCATTCTATTACACATTCATTTGGAACACAGTTAATTAGAAATTATAATTTTGCTCTGGATTTCATAGATTCTAGACCCCCTAATTGCATTTTAATCTAGAAATCTTTGCAATCTTTTATTATCATATTATGGTTTTTACAACATATATATATCATCTTTTTCAATCTTTATTGATCTATTAGAGTTTCTCCACTCCCTAGTCTCTTTTCTCCACAACATATCAGAAAATATTTCATCCACCTACCTCAGATATGATCGGTTTCTAGATTCTTTATGATTTCTTGAGATTCAGTTTAGAACTTTAATTGACTATCTATTGTCATCTTTTCTAGCATTATGTCCAACCTCTTAATCCTTTCAATAATGTCAGAAACAACCATTTATTCTTTCACCCACGTATTTCATTTTTGATCTCTTCTTATTTTAACATATATCACTCTGTACTTCAATGAGTGTTCACATTTCAGATCCAAAAGTAAGAATTGGTAAAACATATTTACGAAAATTAACATGAATGCTTAATTTATATACTCCAGAGACTAAATCCATCAAAACATATTTCACAATTCAAAACAAAGCAACACTCTCCATATAGTAGTGCCATCTTGTGCTAACAAGAGCAATCAATGGATGCCAGAAGGCTTGTGCATAAAATCCCTATCTAGTGCCTACTCATCCAATATCCCCAGACTAGTTTCTGCCTTGTGGCCTTCATCAGTGAGGAGCCTTGGATCTGAGAGCACTGCACCTAGATCTTAGGATCTAATGCAACCCTCCAGCACCCACCTTTTAACTTTATTTAACTACAAAACTATGAGAATGAAATTGAAAACACTATTAATATTTTCAATCCAAGCTCAATAGCTTATATAGTCATATGGGTCTGAACTCAATTCAGTATCCATACATTTTGGTGTCTTTGGCTCTTTAACAACCATAGCCACCACTATCCTATTAGGCAGGATTGGTGTTAAACCACTAAACATCACATGATCACTATTTCATACTAGCACAATAATTGTTATTAAACAATTCAAAACAAAGCAACACTCTCCATATAGTAGTGCCATCTTGTGCTAACAAGAGCAATCAATGGATGCCAGAAGGCTTGTGCATAAAATCCCTATCTAGTGCCTACTCATCCAATATCCCCAGACTAGTTTCTGGCTTGTGAGGTTTGCATTAGATCCTAAGATCTAGGTGCAGTGCTCTCAGATCCAAGGCTCCTCACTGATGAAGGCCACAAGCCAGAAACTAGTCTGGGGATATTGGATGAATAGGCACTAGATAGGGATTTTATGCACAAGCCTTCTGGCATCCATTGATTGCTCTTGTTAGCACAAGATGGCACTACTATATGGAGAGTGTTGCTTTGTTTTGAATTGTTTAATAACAATTATTGTGCTAGTATGAAATAGTGATCATGTGATGTTTAGTGGCAAAACATATTTACGAAAATTAACATGAATGCTTAATTTATATACTCCAGAGACTAAATCCATCAAGTAACTTGACATCTATCAGTAGGTATATCAAATTTAATATAGATTTTTAAGATTCCCAGTTATACAGAAATCATACTGTTAATGGTATTTGCTAGAACTTGTAAAATGTAACGAAAATTAACATGAATGCTTAATTTATATACTCCAGAGACTAAATCCATCAAGTAACTTGACATCTATCAGTAGGTATATCAAATTTAATATAGATTTTTAAGATTCCCAGTTATACAGAAATCATACTGTTAATGGTATTTGCTAGAACTTGTAAAATGTAACGTTTATTCATATATCTGAACGATAAATAATAAATATAAACTTAGAAAATAATCAGGACTTATGTGAAAGTTAATTTTCCAGAATCTTTACGGATGAAACCATACAAGTAAAAAATTATAGAGATAGCAAGTGAAGAAATCAGACTAATGGTTTCTTATCATAAAGACTAACTATTATTTAAAAGTATAATCTTTAATAACTGAACCAATTCATTAGGAATTCATGAAGAAATGATGTGTTATTCCTTCATGAATTCTAACATTTAAAATAATTGTCAAGCAGTTCAAGATGTGATTATAGAATGTCTTTGAAAAACATTTAGCTATCTATCTGCAAAGATAAATGATGATGTAAGAAGTATTTTATGTCTATCTTTCTATCTAAGATGTTCCCTGTAGATGAAACTAAAGACAAATACAGAATACTGATGTCTAGACATTTATTCTCACATAAATATGCTAAAATGTTTATTAAATAATATTAAAACAAGCATTCATGCTCAGAATGTGTTTTAAAATAAGTCTAAAATAAAATGTAAAAACAAAAAAAAAGTCTGTACTCAAATTTATTTTTGAAACTTACTTGTTTCAACAGTTTCATAGAAGAAAAGTATCTTTCTGAATTGATATTAAAAACACAGGTGTTGACTGGACAATGGTAATAATAAGTTTTACTCGTTTTATTCTTCTTATGAGAATCAAACATGTTTTTATCATTTTCATCCTGAAAAGAAAAATTAAATGGCTAATCAAATGGTTTTATTAAAAATTATTTACTAGAAACATGACTAATATTTACTAAGACTGTAACCTCAGGAATGTGCATGTGAAAATGCGATAGTAGGGACCTCTACAGGTCTTAATCATAAGCTTACGCCTTGGAAGAAAAGAGGGGAACCTTCTTTACTTCAACCTACTTTCTATATAAATAGGTGAAGCTGAAGCGGTTAAATCTGAGAGCGTGAAGCCATTCAACACTTCATTGATTAACTCCACAATTCCTATTATACATTAGTACTCGCAAAATCTTTCGATTTACAATGAGTCAATGGAAAGATCTTATAGTTAGAAATCTATTACGATAATTTAAAGTTGTAATTATAAATTTATTTAATTTAAATGCACATTGATTACCTAAGTAATATTTACTAAGGCTGTAACCTATCTTTTAAAAATACAATGCAATCATTTTCAAAAGCTGATAAATGTCAAACTGCATATTATTATATATTACTAAGGTTTTCTGGTATAAAGATTAGTACATTCACCTGCCATGACTAATTTAAAGCTTGAATTCAGTCAAGTGAGAGTGGAAATTTTTTCAGATTACAAATAGGCTTGGATTTCTTTTTCAAGTAGCCATCTCACAATCAATCTTGCAAGCCCTCTAATAATATTCGTTAAATTGATTTTTAGCTAATCTTAACTAGAAGGTAAAACGAGGATAGAAAATCATTCAAATGCTCATCACCCAAAAATATAGTAACCTGGTGAATAGTACTTTCTCTTTTACTATTCAATTATAAGGGACTATTGAATAGGCCTTTACCCTGGAACAAGCTGTTTAATGAGTGTTTTCCCTTTTATGTGTATATTATGCAATAGAGACATTAATTTCTGTTTAATCTTTCAGGATAGGTGCACCATCAGAATGATCGATTCTATTTTTCTATTACATAGTTATTCCAAAAATTCAATTATTATAATAGACAGGTTGTAATTCTGAGAATCATAATATGCCATCATAATTACTGAACATACTTTTAAAACAAATATGCACTTTATATGTTTAAGTTGTCAAATAATGGGACAAAAGAATTTAGATGCATATTAACACCAGACATACATACCATGTATTATTTTTATTAATATTTTTGTTTAAAAAATATAACCTCAATCAAAAATATATAATAATAATCATTACATATAGAGCTCGCAAAATAAGTTCTTGAATAAGATTTGTAGAATATCCCCAACTGATGTCCTCAGTGAGGTGCTAGGATATTCAAGCATTAGATTAAAAATACCAGGACAAGCCCAGAACTTTATCTAATGTATAACTATTAAGTAGAAAATCTGAAATTTTCAGACATCCATATGTCTTCATAGCACCTCACTGAGGATGCCAGTAGCAGAAACCGGTCTGGGGATATTCTATAAAGCTTGTTAAGAGCTTATTTTGCGAGCTCTATGTATAACATTTGTAAATACAAGCTTATTAAATTAGATCATGTAACGTATACAATAATATAATAGAACATAAATGTGTTATAATCAAATGTATTACTCATGAATATAATTTATAAATATTAAAGAACAAGGAAGCAATGTTTAGCCATTTTAATTACAGGCTCTTCTATATTTGTTACCTTTTAATACACGTACAAAATTTATTAAAAAAAATAAATATTATAACTATCATATCTTATATTTTTTTGATAGTAGAATATTTTATTACAAAGAATATTTGAACTATTGAAGCAATAGCCTTATAAGATTATTCCAGGCATGGGAAATCTTTTTTGAGCAGTTTCATGACATATTGCTAATCATAAATTGGGACATATCACTATAAGATATATGTCACAAACATTGTACTTAATATAAAGAATCCAAAATAAATTATTTTTAAAGAAAATTCATATATTAAAAAAAATGTTACGCAGGGCACAATCATGAATTAAACATGTCATGCACAAAATCATAAAGAGCTGAGATTGCCCAATACATGGTCTATTCCATCAATACACAAATGATTGGAAACTGATTTATTATAAGGTATCGGAGAGCTAGAATCCTCTGCAAACATTAAAAAATAATGAGAGCAAATAAATATTATTCCACAATTTAAGATACCACAGATATCTATCAGTCCAGACTACATATTATAACCAATTGCATAATATATTCTAGTAGTTACATAAGAATCATGCTAAAATGTGATCCCGTATATGTTTGTACCTCTAGATTAATGGACTGTAGTAAAAATTTAAAAATTATTTTCAGGCAGTTATTTATTGCAACATTCCCTTAAGATGGGATAATAGTGCATAGAGAACTGTATAAAATTTTCATGCATGAAATAATAATCATAAATTTTACTTTATCAAAACTAAATTAAAAAAAAAAAAGCAGTAATATTAATCTACGTATAATAAAGCCCCACATATATGCGCTTTTGTGTATATATATAATATTAGTGAAATAATAATTAAAAGGAGCACCTGAGTTAATGACAGAATGAATAAAAGCCATAACAAAATAAATAATAACAAACCTGATAAACTTTGTGCACTTTAATGACATGCATCTTCAAGGATGCCGAGCTAAAAATGATTTTTCCACACCCTTGTACAGGACATGGTAAATTCGTTTTACTGGGTAAAGACAATTGGTCTTCAGATGGGCAAACTTTATGGCCTTCAGCAAGCATTCTAAATTATAATGAATAAACATATATAAGATTTGTATATGCAAAATGCTAAATTAGATACTAAAATACAAAAACTACTCCAAATAATATTAAATCTTCTGGCCGTATTACATCAAACATTTAAATTACCATATAATATTAAAAATTAACATAACCATTTACAACTTTTTTAAACACTTTATCAATATAATTTATTTATATCAAAACTAATAGTTTCGACTATTCTGCAGTCATCATCAGAGCTCTTCACAATCCTATTTCTAAAAATCCAACTTAGAAATAGGATTGTAAAGAACTCTGATGATGACTGCAGGACAGTCGAAACTGTTAGTTTTGATAAAGTGTTTAAGAAAATTGTAAATGGTATGATATGTTAAAGTAGAAATCAATACATAAGAAAAGGAAGAAGAAGAATATTAAAAATTATCAATTAATCTGCAAAACATATTTTCATTATCTGATTAAGAACATTAATCAATAAATGATACCACACCTTAATTACCAAAACTTAACATACCTATATATTGGATAATCAGTATAAAATAAATTTGACTTAATCTTAAAAATACAATTATGCTGCAGTAATGCAAAAGACAAAATTTAAATTAATTCACATTTAATGTAATAGCTGGCCTGATCAGCGAGACGATTTAAAAATTATTTGCAATAGTTTTATTACATTTAGTAGGAGTTACTTCTGTAAGATGTTAATAAATGTCTCTGACATTATTTAAGAAAATATAGTATAATTCAATATTTCACACAACATCATGATTTATTTTACAAAATGATCACCTAATATCTTGTTTTGTATTCATAAATAAAAGGGTTGCTGAATTAAAGTACTCAGAAACATACATAATGTCGAATAATTGGTTAATTCTTAATGTTATATAGCTAATTGGAATATTTGATGTAATGTGCCAAACAGAGTAATCAATGGATGCCAGAAGGTTTGTGCTTAAAATCCCCATCTAGTGCCTACTCTTCCAATATCTCCAGACTAGTTTCTAGCTTGTGGCCTTTGACAGTGAGGAGCCTTGGATCTGAGAGTACTGCACGTAGATCTTAGGATCTAATGCAACCCTCCAGCAGCCACTTTTTCTCTCTACTTAACTACAAAACTATGAGAATAAAATTGAAAACACAATAACATTTTCAATCTAAGCTCAATAGCTTATATAATCATATGAGTCTGAATTCAGTTCAGCACCCATACATTTTGGTGACTATGACTCTTTAACAACCATAGCCACTGCTATCCTATTAGGCAGGATTGGTTTATAGGCAGGATTGGTTTAAAACCACTAAACATCATATGATCACCATCTTTTATGCTAGCACATAACTGTTATTAAACAGGTAAAACTCTCCATACAGTAGTGCCATCCTGTGCCAACCAGAGTAGTCAATGGATGCCAGGAGGCTTGTGCATAAAATCCCCATCTAATGCCTACTTATCCAATATTCCCAGACTAATTTCTGGCTTGTGGCCTTTGTCAGTGAGGAGCCTTGGATCTGAGAGCACTGCACCTAGATCTTAGGATCTACCGCAACCCTCCAAAATGTACGGGTGCTGAACTGAGTTCAGACCCACATGATTATATAAGCTATTGAGCTTAGATGGAAAATATTGGGTCTTCAATTTCATTCTCATAGTTTTGTAGTTAAGTAGAGAGAAAAAGTGGCTGCTGGAGAGTTGCATTAGATCCTAAGATTTAGGTGCAGTGCTCTCAGATCCAAGGCTCCTCACTGACGAAGGCCACAAGCCAGAAACTAGTCTGGGGATATTGGATGAGTAGGCACTAAATCGGGATTTTATGTACAAGGCTTTTGGCATCCATTGATTACTCTGATTGGCACAGGGTGGCACTACTGTATGGAGAGTTTTGCCTGTTTATTAATAGTTATGTGCTAGCATAAGAGATGGTGATCATGTAATGTGCAAAGTTATTGGAATTTTCACATGTATACATATAAAAATAGTATAGCAATAAAAATATCAAAATCAAAATTTTTCTGCATCATGACCATGGTTTTGCCTATTAACAAATAGACTTCAAGTAAAAGTTACAAACAAAACCAATAAATATACATACATGTATAACTATCCACAATTCAAGGGCAATTATTCTAACATTAAAAGAAGTTCTCATAAGGTTATTGGCCCTAGCTCATAATAATTAATCAAACGCCTTGTCTTTTTGATCTTTTATTTGATTTCATTCATAAGATCTTTATATCAATGAATAATGTTTTATTACCAGTATTATGTTCATGAATATACAAGGTGAAACTAAAATACCTTTTTTTTTAATTTTATGAAAAAGACAATTTACTTTCATTTATATATATATATGGAAAAATAGCCTTTTTAAAAGTTTCTAAAGAATTCTTAAATGTAGGAAAACCAATAATTTCTTTGATAAAATGCTCTCCAATATAAAAACTCAAGTGACACTAAATAATAATTGCAATAGATTCAAATTTTATACAATCATTTACTTTATATAATATATTCATCAGCGATTTTCCCAAAACAATGCATGAAATTCATTTATACTGACATTGCTTTACCCCCCCCCCCATTCTTTCTTTGAACACAAAAGTCTTTCAATAAGAATATGAAAAGATCGGAAATCTCTTTCAAAGATTGCAATTTTATTTCTAATCTAATGAACAAAGTACATTTAAGTTTTCATTGAAACAACAGAGATTCATCTTGTAATCTGAATAAAACCTTCTGCAATACCAGACCGAAACTTAATCCTACCTCGTGCCATTTATTTTCTTCATTTAGTTAAAGTTAGATTAAAATTAATTTATAGTAGTAATATCCTTGGAAAATAATTTCCTTGGAAAGCTAACCAGTACTGCTTGGAGTTGTGATGCAAATACTTCACAGACAGCTTCTTTAGCACTGACATTCTGCCGGTGAATACTGTGCCCTGGTTGGAAAAAAGTTATACTACAGTTCTCGATACTCAAATATTACCATAAGAAATATTCTTGGTACATTCAACTCTACTCTTTTGTAATAGCTTCCTGTTTTTGGACTCATTCCTCTACCAGATATAAAAAGTAGTTTCACAAAAAGATCAAACTTGCCAATAACACCACCTAAGACTTAAATCAAGATTCCTTTTTTGGATGTTCAACTAAGAATCTACAATCAAAGAATTATGGTATCAAAATGTAATTCTGGTGGTGTTCCACACAAATTTCTTTTTACAGAATTAAAAAGCCATCTGCATTTGCTTTTCCGAGAGAGAATAAATAATGATCAGTATTTTCATCCGTTTCATAAATGGAATTCATCAGTCATTAATCTACATAAATGTGAGCAAACATTATTTATCAAAAAATAGTATGTGTGAGAAAAAAAAAGCTTCTGCATTATTTATTTTGATTCCAATTATAAGAATTCTCATCTTTACGCCTCATCAAAATTTTTTATATCAGAATCCAACAGGGTTAAAAATAAAAATGAAGGAAACATCAGTCTTCTGGGACCATCAAGAAGCTACAGGCCATGTATTCGAACCCAGTTCTGCGCAAATAATTTGCATGGAGAAGAGTGATGCCAAAAGAAAAGTCAAAGAAGCTTTTTACATAGCAATTGATTTCAGTGCCATTAATAGAAGAGAGGCATGCTTTGCTCTCTCCAAACAATGGACTAACTAATTAAAAATTCAAACTCATTTGCATATGTGTACAATAAATCACAAGTCTTCATTCACAAAGCTATGAGTATGAGATTCGAACAATAAATCTCGAAAGTGCTAAGCAGACATATTACATATTATAGTATAATTTATAGCTTCACTAACGTATGCGAAAAGTCGCATATTTATAGCTTCACTAACGTATGCGAAAAAAGTCGCACATTTATAATTAGAAACAAACCAAATAATTAAGTGCACATCCCTAATTCATTTCATTTTCACATTTAATTTATCCTGAATCTATACCCCATCCCCCCCCCCCCAGCTTACATTTATAAAAATTATTTTTGTAAAGACTTCATATATTTAACATATGGATCTTTTTTTTTTTATTACAGATTTTTCAACTATTAATGAAATATCATAAAGAAATGTTAAATCCTTCAATTTTGCTATTGCATTCAAAAATTTGGCAGTCATTAACTAAGTAATTATAATTTGTGTTTGCTCACATTTACATAGATTAATGACTGATAAACTCCATTTATCAAGCAGATGAGCATAATGAAGTTAGTAGATCAAGATGTTGACTCGAGTAAAGATGAAGTTACCCAAATCTGAAAAATCAATTGATGTATAGACCGATCCTGATGAGAATAGAAATATTTCTTAAACCACTAAACATCATATGATTGCCATCTCTTATGCTAGCACATAACTGTTATTAAACAGGCAAAACACTCCATACAGTAGTGCCACCCTGTGCCAACCAAAGTAATCAATGGATGCCAAAAGTCTTGTGCATAAAATCCCCATTTAGTGCCTACTCATCCAATATCCCCAGACAGATTCCAGGCTCAGGCCACAAGCCAGAAACTAGTCTGGGGATATTGGATGAGTAGGCACTAGATGAGGATTTTATGCACAAGCCTTCTGGCATCCATTGATTACTCTGGTTGGCACAGGGTGGCACTACTGTATGGAGAGTTTTGCCTGAGAAATATTTCTACTCCACAAAGTCAGAGAAATCGGAGAAAGTCTGCCAGATAGAGAGATTATTTTCTAGAGTGAAGCGAAGTGTACTAACGGTACAAATATTTTAAATCATGTGTAAATAAAGTTTCAATTAAACATGTACAATCAACCAACAGTTCTGTTATTTTTTTTCCCTAAAATGGTTACTTTAGAAAAAAATGTATTATAAAAAGAACTTTTAAAATAAATTATATAAATTAGCCTAGCTAATAAAAAGATAGAAATTCTTAGCGTGCAACAGTTGAAAGCAGTCAGTCACAGTCAAGAAGAAACATGGCTGCCAATGCATTTTAGAAAGAGAAAAGGCAATGCTCAATTAAAGAAGTTCGCATAGATTTTAATTAGATGAATAAACAAACCATTTGGAGATTAATGAACTGTATAATTATTGGATGTGTGTGAAATAAGATATTTTCACACACTAAATATATTCCATAGCAATTCCCAAAAGTAAACAGGATAAATTATTGTCAGTAACATAATTTACTTGTTATATTGTTAAATTCACGCCTCAGCAAACAGAAATAAACTTGCTGATATTCAAGTTGTGTGTGTATTATTCATTTTTGCCTACACGGCTGTGATTGTCTTCCCATGGATATGGTAGTGACAATTAATGTTGGATGAAAAGCAAAAAAGAGAATGGGATGGATTAAAAAATTGGTATATTGCTTATATAATAAATATGAGATAAATAATTTTAAAAAAAAATACTGATGTCTACTTTAACATTTAGAAATTATGTGCTTTGCATTGGACGGGAAGCTCAGAAATCTTTAGATAGAATTTTTTTAAAAAAATGATAAGCAGGTGCTGATAAATTGTGCATAACCAAGGATGCAATTCAAAAAAAAATGGGATAAATTTTCTTTTTTTAATAAGTAAGACTTGAAATACCAGGCACTCTTATACATGGAGCCTAATTGTAAATATAGGGGATTTGAACTCAGACTTTCAAGCCCCTTCACTATCCACACTATCTCATACTACTGATACACATGACCACATACATGCAGAAAAGATAAATAATCACCAATATAGGTATTTCGTGCTAAACCAGCACCCATCAGTTGGTCCAGTTTACCATCTCCCATACATAAATATAATCAGTGTTCAGTTTATATTAAGACAGCAAATCCTTGCACTTTAATGAACAGGTTTCAATCTACTCCAACTCGTCAGCCATCCATACCATTGAAAATCTGATGATAGAATTCCCAAATCCCATGCTGATGCCAATATTGTTGTCATGCCCATGTTGACCTCAAGTCACTCTGACCCCTCACGTACATAAGGGAAATTAAAAGTAAATTTACAATGTGTTAATGAAAATAATACTTCAATTATAAGGAAAAGAAAAAAATTACAGTATGCAAATTAACAGATGTACAAGATAACTGTGTAGCGAAGGCATTAAAGATAAATAAAAGAAATGGGGGGGGGGGTTAATAAATTGATTAGAGAACAATAAATAGAATTATGAAAAACAAATATGAATTTAAAAAAAGTTTTGAGTTATAAAAAGAAAAATGCTTTATTTCAGTAAATGTTTTGAGCTTTTTAAAATGCACGAAAATAAGTTAGAAAAAATTTATAAAATATATTTTGATTAAAAGAGAGAATTCAATTGATAATTAATAAACGTAATTACAACCTGTAGAATATTTCAGACTTCAAATTTTTCTTCTTCATTTTTAATTCTCAGAATCATCATTTATTTGTTGAAAGTCATATACTTTATTTTATTTCTTAAATGTATTTATCTGTGCTTTTTGCTTTTTAAATATATAAAATAGATTAAATTTATAACTTCTTTTAAAATCTGGACTAAATTAACTAGCATTATGAAATAATTATAAGAAAAATAAAATAAAATTACAAGTGTGTATACAAAAAAAATGTATATATAAAGATGTAGAAAACATTATATATGGAATAATTAAAGACATATTCTATGACTCAAAACCATTCATTATCATTGCCTACATTAACGTGCAATAGATGGCTTCCTATAACAGTATGTAGTATAAGAAATTGTTAAAATTGGGTATTTGAATATGCAAGGTGGCAGGAGACCAGAAAAATGGTTGGAATTAAACAAAGCAATTGAAAATGAAGAGCTTGAGGTATTAGCAGTAGTGGAAACATAGGAGAAGAAGAACCTTTTCTGGAAGATCTGGTATGGCAGGGTATAAATAGAAAAGAAAAAAGGGGTGGTGATATAGATATTATATCAAAAAAATATTTAAATACTGTTAAATGTCAAGAACATTCGTGGTTTGAAATAAGGTTGGGTAGACAAGAATGGATGATGGTGTCAAACTATAATGGAATAGAACAGTAGCATATATGAATGCCTAGTTAAGGATATACAGAGTTTCAAAAAAAGGGGAAGAGAATAATAGTTATAGAGGATATGAATGGGCATATTAAAGAAATTGATGATATAGATAACAAAAATGGACAGCTTTTGGAAAAATTTTTGTCAGAGAGTGAATTTTAACATTGAAAATTTGTCAAATATTTATGAGAGACAACACATATGGTCTAGAAATAATATATTTCACACAATAGATTATGTATTAATAGAGAAAGAAGGAATAAATAAAGTATGGAAAATTAAAGTGTTTGATAATGAAGAGAGAGTATATAACAATAATCATAATTTCTTTATAATAGAAATGGTTAGTAATGTGATGGGAAATAGTAATAAAAGTAGAAAAGATAGTGAAAGATGTGAATGGAGAATGAACGATGAGAATAAGAATATAAAATAAAAGTTGAGGAAACCATGGAAGAGTTGGTTGGGGTTGAATATAAGGACTGGTGTGGTGAAATAGAAAAAGTGGCAAATAGAGTTTTAGGTGAGAATATTCAGAAGAATAAAAGTAATAGAAAAGTGAGAGTTAGTAAAAGTGTAAAAGAGAGGAAAAAAGCATGCAGAGAATACAAATGTGCTATTAAGAACAAGGAAAGTGAAAAAGATATTAATGTTAAATGGGAAAAGTATTTAGAAAAAAAGTTGGCCAAAATAGATAATTATAGAGAGAAAATGAAATTAAATAGTAAATTGTTGGAAGTTGTAAATAAAAGTGGAAGAGATGTGAGTAAAAAATTTTGGAAATACATTAAAAGAAGGAATGTAGGGGAGAGATATAGTATTACTAGATGATGAGGGAATAGAGAGTAGGTCTAGAGAAGAATTAGAGTCAATCTTAAATAAGTATGTAATAGATATAGAAAAGATGCTACATGTGAAGGACAGAGTGATAACAAACATAAGAGCATATAGTAATGGAAATATTAGGCAAGAGGTTTAGATGGATGGGCAGCAGAAATGATAATGAATTTAGGGCACAAAGCAAAATTAAACCTATTTATCATGTTTTAATAAGATTACACAGAAGAGTTCTTCTGGATAGTTAGAGTAATACAAGAGTAAGGCTACTATTTAAAAAAAAGGGTAAGGATCATAGAAAGTTAATTAATTATAGACCGATAATAGCAACGTCAGTGTTGTTTTCACAAATATGGTGGCTGGAAGGGTTGCAAAATGGATGGAAGAAGATAATATTAAAACAGGCAAAACTCTCCATACAGTAGTGCCAACCAGAGTAATCAATGGATGCCAGAAGGCTTGTGCATAAAATCCCCATCTAATTTCTACTAGTCTGGGAATATTGGATGAGTAGGCATTAGATGGGGATTTTATGCACAAGCCTTCCGGCATCCATTGATCACTCTGGTTGGCACTGAATGACACTACTGTATGGAGAGTTTTGCCTGTTTTAATAACAGATATGTGTTAGCATAAGGAATAGTGATCATGTGATGTTTAGTGGTTTAAAGAAAATAATATAATGGGAGAAATGCAAGGAGGTTTTCAATCAGATAGGCGTATAGGAGATAGTTTATTTGTAGTTATACAACTTATAGATATGAGTAGAAATACAGGTAGACAGTTATATATGGTTTTTATAGATATAGAGAAGGCATATGATCGAGTAAATAGAAATAGATTATGGGTAAGTTTAGTAAATTTGAGAAGAATGATGGAGCTTTAGTGGATTTTATTAAGAGATTGTATGAAAATAACTATACATAGCAATTGTGTTAGGAGAATTGTTATATGTTATAGTGGCAAGGACATATGGGATAGAAGAAAAGATGCATTAAGTCAGCATTAAGAGAACTAGTATGGAGAGTAAAAAGAGTTTAAATAATTTAATACAATTGAGCTAAAAATGATTATTCATAAAATTATTAGTCTGATAAAATTGTTAGCTATGAAACAAATTACATTTTGCAAAAGCATATGGAAATCTGAAGGAAATATTAAATGGCAACCAAAGCTTATTTTACTGTTTTGCATTTTATTCTTAAACAAGCATTCGCAATTTTACTAGACAGATATTGTTAATCTATGAGAGAAGAAGAAAAAAATGAAGTTGCATTTTTTATAAAGTTCAAAATATGAGATAAGTTTGTCAGAAGTTTCTGTACATAAATATAGCCAGAAACCCTAGTATCACAAATATTAAATTGACTCATAAAATCTAATTTTTACTCATTATTCAATTCTTTTTCCAGATCTGATTCTCTCCATTCTATTTTAATAATAAATGTTTTATTAGTTTCAATATCTTATCTTCATAATCCCAAATTTCATTAAAGACCTAAACAGAAGGTCTTAAAATCTCTTTTAATCTGTAAATTTCTCCCACTCTCCATGTAATTTATTATGATCCTTTATCAACTTCTTATACTTCAGAATTAAGTATTCAATACTCTCCTATTTTCACATTTAGCTGCAGTGCACATCCTTATTTTGTTTTTTTGGCTTCGTTTCTTGCTATCCAAGGCTCCTAATTCTGCATTAAAAAACAATAAGCTCCCATTAATGATTCTGTATCGTCCTTTTATATTTTATATAATTTTTCTTTTTGTAATTTAGAAGGGATTTGAACTCAGATTTTCAAGCACCCTATAATTATCCATTCCATCTAATGCAATGTGATGCACTATGGCTTCTCCTTTCTCGGAATCGGGAATCTCTCAGCCACTATACCCAGAGAAACCCATTAGCAACCTTACCTTTCCATAAGTTTTTCCCATATTCTCTATCTTGCTCCTTCCCATTTCCACAACATTATCTACTTTATGGCCTTTATATCAAAATCCTCCTTATCCTTTTCCAAACTCAGCATAAAAATCAAGAACCCACTTTTTGTATAATCACTTTGTTTATATTTACTCTCCCACAATTTCATCATTTGTACTCTCTCTGCTTGTAAGCATTTACATTCAATTAACAGATGCCTAATATTTTCTATGCCTTCCTTACATAACTTGCAGACTAAATCACCCACATTTCTCCATTTAAGTGTACATTCCCTTAATGCTAATGATCCTGTTTGAGCCTTAAACAGTAAACTACTTTCATTGCTAATATCATAAATTTATTCACACCCAATATTCTGTTTACTTCTATATATATTTAAACTTTTTTTACTTTCCATATAATTTTTCATATGCTTCCAAAATCAGCCACTGATTATTCAGACTTACAATAGATAGTTCTAAAATAGAATGAACAAAAAATCAGTGGTAATTGCAAATGAAAAAAAAAGGAACTGAATAAATTTCAAGGAGCACAATAACTTTAAATGAAAACAAATTTAGAAAAACTAAAGCTGTTTTTTTAAAAATATATGAAATCACTAAAGAAAGTTTAAGTTCAAGTAATAAAGACGTAAGAAATATTCAAAAGTAGATTATCACTAAAATGACATTTTTGATGATGACTATTTCATATTGGAACTCTTAATAAATATAAAATGAAATCAGATTAGCTTTGAAATCATTTTTAACAAAACCACAGAAAGTGATGATTACACATTTATTCCAGAACTAAAGAATCTCTTTAAGTGGTAACCATATTACGCCAATTAATATTATAAAACCACTCAATGGTTTGTAAATAGGGGGGGGGGGGGCATCAATTTATGTAACAAAAAAAAAAGGAGTCTAATTTATGTAACAAAAAAAAAAAAGAGTCTTAACACAATGTACAAATTATATAGTTTTTCTATATGATAGACAGGAAATCATTCAGTACAGATTAATATTCAGCAATAATCTTACCATATATAGTATACGAAAGAATATACTGTATTATATTTTGCAAAGTGTCCAGATTCCTTTTTTTGTTATTATTTCTTTTTTTTTTTTAAATCTAAATAAATAAATTAGAATGACATTTACAAATCAATTTTGAAACAAAACCTAAATATTAGATAACGGATCAAGTAATATAAAAAATTAGCATATTCAGTCCATACCACGATGGAATTCAAAATAGGCTTCAATATCTACAATAATTTTTGGCAAACATGTTTAGAATTTTTCTTTCGGGTTATTAATCGCCCATAGCAACAACTCGACTATCCCATTTAGTGTTATTTGATAAATGGGTATCTAGCTATTAATAATTGAAGAATATAGGTGTCAAAATAATCTAAAGTGACGCGATGATTACTGATGAACTGATTGTAAAAAAAAAATCCAAACAAATAATAAAATGTTTGTAATATGTGGTATTAAGGATCAAAGATTAAAATTAATTCATAAGATGACAAAATTAAAAATTACACTTAAAAAATAACTGCCAGTTTAGTTTCAAATGCATATTTTTAATAGAAAACAAACAATAAAATATATTAAAGAATATAAACAAACCTAAAGCTAAGATTATCCAATAAATATTTAAAAAACAGCTTCACATTTACTGAGAGAATTTTTTTTGTTTTGTTAAATAAATACTTATTTATAAAATTTGATTTATGGATCAAAAAACTTATCTCAAAATTAATAATAATTTGTATAAACTAACTTTTATATTAATAATAATAAATAAAAGAATACAATTTTTTTTTTAAAAAAATAGATATCAAAAATTTATTTCAAGTATCGCAGAAAACAAAATGGCAGCTTCTTTTCAAGCGCCTAAATCAAAACTAGTATATGAAAAATCTAACTTTTCTTTACCAAAATCTAGACATAATCACATCATTACAGATCATTATTTTAATTTTTCTGTAAGTATTTTGCTTATAAAAAGATAAAACTTATTTTAGAGTAATTGCAATTATTGATAATTGAATTCCGCAACTATTTTGAATGATATTTTAAAGCAAAAACAAATACAGTAATACCAAAATAGCTTTCTTTTATCCAAACTTAATATTTCATTATAAATATGTCATAATAATTAAATATATTTTAATAAAGATTCGCTTTAAACTCATCCAAATTTTGAAAATATCTTACATTTACATATACAGTATATTGTTTTAAATTTATATCGTTTTATATTTGAGAAATTGAAGCATTTTCTTTGATCTTTATGGCAAAAAGGTGCCTCCCTTCAATATCTTTATGGAAACACAATTTTTCTAAGGAACATTGCACTTCAAACCTAAATGAAAACTATCGCAGTTTAATTTTTAAATATTTAATTAGCATATATAAATTATTTTTTGTAATTGCATGATGGAAAATATTTCAGTTTTTTTAAAAAAAATCTGTGTCACTTCATTGTTTTTATTGATGAATAATTAACTATTATCAATAGAAAATTCCCTTATTTTTTAATGATTATGTAATTAGATTTTTTGTTTTGTAAATTTTTTCCAGATTTTTACCTTTTTTTTTTTTAAAGTTCAAGTGTAAAATCTTTTTTTGCCAATGGAAACTTAGAATATTTGCTTTTATAGATTATGTTCATTCAAATGCCCGTTTGTTAGAAAGCCATTAAGAAATATTGTATTTTGAATTTATTTTGATTTTTATTGTAATAGTTAAGATTTTACTTCATTAATGCTTAAAGTAAATTAGTATATGTATGTGCCCTGCGCACAGATAATGAAGCTATTAATTGTCTATGAAATTATTAAAATTTACTGCCAAGCGCTTTCGGGACAGTTTATAGTCCGATATTCATGGCGACTGTGTTCAATTGATAACTATAATATCAATGCAAATTAATATGCAGATGTTACGTGGACCATTTACAAGATAGGGAAAAGCAGGCCTCTCTTCTGTTGATTGCTGATGGGTCACTCACGATGTAGTAAGCTTCCCTAACTTTACGTTTGGTGTCGCTTGTTTCAGAGCAAATGACACTGGCTGTGGTAGGTAGAAAAGCGTGTCCAGTGGCTCTTTCGTGCTCCACGAAAACCGAATTACTTTCAAGCTTTGTTTTGGTTCTATTATAAAGGTATCGGTGATGAGCCACTCTGGTGGCAATGTTAGTTTTGGTCTCTCCATAATATGTTGCCATACAATTTCTTTGGGGGCAGGTGATTTTGTACACAACTTGAGGGGTGAGTTCAGGTTTTATCATGTCTTTGGTGTTGTTTATCAGTCTATTGGTGTTGGGAGATGAACGGAAAGCGACTTCAAAGTCACTTGAAAGTTTATTAATGAGGCTTTTGGCTGTAGAGTGAATGTATGGAATTAGGATTCTTGGTTTGTTTTCTTTCTTGTAGTTGTGGTTTACTTTGTAGAAAAATTTGTTGACTTTTCTGTTGATGGATGAATAAGTGTGTCCTATTTTTCTTAAATCATTTATATAATTGATAAGATTTTTTCTTTTATCTGCCTCATACTTGCACAAGTTATGGTTCCTAAACATAAATGAAGAGAGAGCTGCAAGTTTGTGGGAGCGAGGCGCGTAAGAATTAGGGTTTGTCAGACCCCATACTTCCAAAGGTTTGACTACCATTTGGTAGTCTAGCTTATGTATGTTTTTACTAACACATATATCAAGATATTTGATCTGTTTGTCTTGGTTTTCCCAAGTTGTAGTAAAAGTAAGCTTAGTTTTATTCTGGAGGCTGTTGTGGATAGAACAAAAATTTGAAGAAAATATATCTATAAAAATAGTTATGATTCTTTTGTACATTAATACTAGAAAGAATATGAAATAGTCTTATAAATAAGTTAGCAATACTATAATTTCAATATATCTAAAAGTATTGAAATGATATAAATGCATTTGCCAAACATCACATGAGTTTTGCCTCTGTGCCAAACAAATGCCAGATAAGATTTCAACAGTTGATTATTAGAGAACTTTATGCTAAAATAAAGAATTAGTTTATTTGGTGTAAAATAATTTACTATAACAAATTTATCAAGCACATTGAACAATTTAACATAATAGATAATAGCTGTTTAAAAAGCTAAAAAAATCACAGGATTGTTTTCCATTCTCATTTTGATCATTTCAATAGAATTATAGTAATTTGAAGATTGAATCAAATTTTAGCAAAAAACGGCCTATTTTAAGATATTACAAAAAGAACCAAATGACAATAATATTATATACTTGCATCTAAAAATAGTGACACTTGGAAAGAAAATTAAAGAATATAAAGTGAAAATTTGGAAAATCATTTAAACTGTATTGTTGAATTCATATATATATATACAGTATATATATTAAGATCATCAAAGTCTCTTTGGAGCACACATAAAACTGAACATATACATATGTAATCGAATACAATAAAATGTCTGTTAATTAGAAACCTAACATACAGGAAATTAAAGATAACTTCATAAAAATATAATTTATATAAATGTTTATGTTGCACATGGAATTGAGGCATGAGAAGTAAATAGCTTTTTTCAATAGTCATAATATAAAATAAAAAAGTTATAGAAATTAAAATAATTTATTAAATAATGCTGATTCATTAAGGAGGGAGATGGCTAGTTGAAATATGTTGTTTCTTTTTTATGGGTTAATATCTGAACAAGAATGATATTATAAAACTAAGTTTGAAGTCTAACATATGTCAATGTTTTTATCACATATTTACATTCATCAGCTGTTAAGTATCTAATCTTTTATATAATTCAACATATAAAGTTTTAAATAAAAATGCAGTTTTAACTATTTAAGAAAGGTAAGACATCAGAGAGAGCATTTTCTCACTATAACTTAAGATAAAATTAAGCAGTATTGTAAATAAATAATCCTAAGTAATAAATTATAATGATTACAGATAATAACTCATATTTTTCTAAAAATATTTAAATAAACTTTATTAAAAATTATTAGAAAATAAAATATTATTTGAAGGAATAAACACGCCAATTAAGCAGAATATTTAAGCAAATAAATTTGTTTTGGAAAACATCATAATGGAAAAATTACTTTGTCAATTAAAAAGACAGCAACTTCAAGTGTAATGCAATAAATAATCCAAGACGTAAGCTAAAAAAGTTTATTTATGAAGGGACTGTTAGTTTATCTATTTATTGGTATTGGTTAGATCTCTGCTAGTTCTTGATATTCTCATCTAAAATTAACTTGAAGTTGGCTAACTGATTGAATATTGGTCATCTCTTAATAATGCGAAGTAACTTAGTAAAAGCATTAAATTCCTCCAAAACTGAATTACTTAATAATCATACCATGGAGAGCGTGATTATCATAGTTGGATAGATGAAACTAATATTTGGGGTTGGAAATGCTTTTCCAATCATATAACCTAAAGAGATGGAGAAGGATTCCTTGTTAAATGTTATTTGAATCTCTGAAATCCCAATAAAACTGACAATCTGCCATTAGCTATTCGAAATGAAGAATTAAGCTACAAGCCTATAATTCAAGAAGTTGCTAAAGAGAATAATTTAAAGGATGAACTAAACTAAACACAGCATGTATAGGATAATTGCTTATTCATATACAAAGTTCCTAAAAGTTCTTTTCCCTAATCTTTGCTTTTTGTATTTAGATTTTCTAGTAAAATAATTCACTTTAACCAATCAGTATCAATAAAAAAATACTAATCTCTTTGTTCATGCTTTTAAATAGCTGTTCTTATAATTCAATTACGTATATTGTTCTCTTTTAAATCCAAGCAATTTTTAAGAAAATGTCATTCAAGATTCACCAACATCCTGAAATTTTTCATCTTACAAACAGAATTAAGGTTTTTTTTTTTTCAAGTAGTGAATCTACAACCAATTCAGCATTCTATAGTAATTGCTAAATGGAAATCCAGATGTTATTAGCTGGAAGGTAAGAATCCCAGATTTGTCTGAGTTAATCATATGTGCAGATAGCAAAAACATGATATGCATCTGCCCTTCATGTGTCATATATCTATGCACAGAACTCCTGATTATCTTATGCTACATTGTAGCAGGGATACATATAATTATTATAATAAATTCTGTTACTGGGATAAAAAAAAATTTTAAAATTTTTTTGAATTTCAAATGAAACATTTGATGCTTTTAGAGGCCTGAAAGATAATAGTCAGATACATAAGTACATTAGTTTTAGTTTTGAATTGCAAATCTACATTGACAGAGACAGAAACCAGTCTAGGATTGATAATTATATTGCAGTAATATCTAACAGTCACTAATAAATAATGCTTATAATAGATATGCTAGAGTAGAGAAGTGCTCTTATAATATATTCTAAGAGTTAAATAATGTTATGATGGTTTTTATATTAATTATTAACTTAAAGCTTTAATTTTTGAAATGTCGTAGTCATGGTAGATTTGAAATTTTTGAATTTTTTTTTTAGTTACTCTCCATTGTTTCTCTGAAACATTCTGTTTTCATTATTTATTAAAAATCTGTAAGAGAAAAAAAAACAGATTACAAAGTAATCTCTTTATCTAAATTATAGATATTTATATAGATTGCATAGTGCAGTAGTTTACAAGGAAAAAATGTGATATTTACTTCATTTTTCAATTAACTTCTTATATAATTTTTTTTTATAACTATCATCTGTTATATTCTCTTCTAGAACATTTTTCATCATTAATCTATCATTTAGAATCGACACAGTAGTTGTCAAAAAAAAAAAAAAAAATGATGTGATGAGGTATGTAAAAAAACTGCTGATTGCAAGAGTGAAACATGAAATTCTAGTTCAGTATATTTTAATCAGATTGATTGTTTATAAATATAATTTATTCTTTCTTGATTTGAGAATTGTGTTGTAATTAGTGGGTTTTTTTTTTGTATATATATATATAATTTTGGAGTTATCAATACATTGTATGCATTCACGTTACATATTTTTATGCATTGTTTTTCCAAAACTAACTAACTATTTACTGAAAATAAATTTAAAAGTTATTACTCTTTTTTTTTTTTCATATAACAATATTCTTATTAATTTTGTAATATAATAAATTTATTACTGTATTTTATAATTAATGTTTTTTTTTTTATTAGGTTGAAGTAATTGCGCCTAATTATTTACAAATTGAAGATTCATTAGATTTCATTTTTTCTAATGATTTTTATTTTCTAGTTCATGATTTTCCTCTTGTTAAAATTATTCAACTCGAATTTATTGAAGCTTTTCTCAAAAAAGGTTGGTAATTAATTATTCTTTTATTACAAAACTAGTCATTTGAAATCATATTTGTATAATATAATTTTTTTTTTTAAAAAAAAAAAAAGTTACAAACATGGTTTTAATTCAGTAATATAATTTAATTTTATTATTATTATTTATCAGTATTTTTTTAAAATTTTATTTTTATATTAAAAAAAAAAAACAAGCAAAAGAGAAAACAAGTTAACGTTAATCCAAATTTTATAATTTTTTTAATGGTTTAGAATTTTCAGTGTTTCTTTAAATTTTTATTTTTATATTAAAAAACAAAACAAGCAAAAGAGAAAACAAGTTAACGTTAATCCAAATTTTATAATCTTTTTAATGGTTTAGAATTTTCAGTATTTCTTTAAATTTTTATATTAAAAAAAAAAAACAAGCAAAAGAGAAAACAAGTTAACGTTAATCCAAATTTTATAATTTTTTTAATGGTTTAGAAATTTCAGTATTTCTTTAAATTTTTATTTTTATCTTAAAAAAAAAAAACAAGCAAAAGAGAAAACAAGTTAACGTTAATCCAAATTTTATAATTTTTTTAATGGTTTAGAATTTTCAGTGTTTCTTTAAATTTTTATTTTTATATTAAAAAACAAAACAAGCAAAAGAGAAAACAAGTTAACGTTAATCCAAATTTTATAATCTTTTTAATGGTTTAGAATTTTCAGTATTTCTTTAAATTTTTATATTAAAAAAAAAAAACAAGCAAAAGAGAAAACAAGTTAACGTTAATCCAAATTTTATAATTTTTTTAATGGTTTAGAAATTTCAGTATTTCTTTAAATTTTTATCTTAAAAAAAAAAAAAAACAAGCAAAAGAGAAAACAAGTTAACGTTAATCCAAATTTTATAATTTTTTTAATGGTTTAGAATTTTCAGTGTTTCTTTAAATTTTTATTTTTATATTAAAAAAAAAAAACAAGCAAAAGAGAAAACAAGTTAAAGTTAATCCAAATTTTATAATCTTTTTAATGGTTTACAATTTTCAGTATTTCTTTAAATTTTTATATTAAAAAAAAAACAAGCAAAAGAGAAAACAAGTTAACGTTAATCCAAATTTTATAATTTTTTTAATGGTTTAGAATTTTCAGTATTTCTTTAAATTTTTATTTTTATATTAAAAAAAAAAAAACAAAAGAGAAAATAAGTTAATGTTAATTCAAATTTTATAATTTTTTTAATGGTTTAGAATTTTAAGTATTTTTTAAATTTTTATTTTTATATTAAAAAAAAAAAACAAGTAAAAGAGAAAATAAGTTAACGTTAATCCAAATTTTATAATTTTTTTAATGGCTTACAAATTTCAGTATTTCTTTAAATTTTTATTTTTATATTAAAAAAATAAGTTAACGTTAATCTAAATTTTGTAATTTTTTTAATGGTTTAGAATTTTTCAAATAATTATTACATAAAATAATATTTTCATATATAATTATTATTTTTAAAAAGTTTTATATAAGTAAATGTACTTTTTTATATATAAATATTTAAACTTAAACATACATTTTAGGGCAACTCTATTTATTATCGTATGGAACAAAAATTGATTTTGACAACACAATTGCGGTTTTACCATCAGGTATAGTTTATGCAATTACTTACATATGTTTTTTGAAATATTATATATTTTTAAGTTTAATAATTTTGGAACTATGTGTATTAATGGATGCTGTATTTTAAATCTCTGCTTTCATTGTTGATTTTAAATCCAAATTTATATGTTCAGTTTTGAGTATCATGATCAGAAATGAGAAGGAACATATTCTTTAAAAATAAAGAAGTCTGTTTATTGCATAACTTTCTTGTAATCTCTTCTGCAGCAAACTTATTTTCTGGAAGGCTTTAAAGACTAATGTAATTGCAGCTCTCCATTGTATTCTTTTTTTCGGTCATGTTTTATAAAATAATTTTGTTGTAAACTTTATAATGTAAAGGAGATTTGTTTAAAGATATATTCAAACATATAAAATTTATTTGCGTCATTTGCTCAACTTATCAGAAATATACTTTTACGATAATAGATTCAATGTCATCAAACCAAAGAAGCTGAAAAATATATTAGTTGATCTTTTGATTTTTTCAGAATTCTGTGGAGCATCCTTAAAGAAAAATTTTCTAGTAATCTTTATGAGATAGAATTATTTTACTCTCGTACAATAAATTTAACAGAATAACATATTCTTATATACAAATAATTTAGTTGAATTGGTTATATCACTAGGATGTAATACCATTTTTTAATTTTTTAGGTTAACCTATTTTGCATTTCGTCATACAAACCTACTTTTCTACCTGAAAAGTTACCAAGATATTTAAATTGAAAAACATTCTCAAACTTATAATGATCAAACTATAAGTTGCCGATTCCCTCCCCCCCTATATTTACTGAATCTTTTGAACATTAATTATATAAATCATCCTTTAAATTGGCAAGAATATCACAAACATCAGCATATTGAAAATCTTGAACAAGAAGAGTGAAATAAAATGGAGGAAAGGGAAACGTAGAAAAATAGAATGAGATCTGAAGAAGGCTGCAAGGAACAATCGAAACTGTAATTATAATAATAAATATTTTTTGCTTAAAAGGTGTAAGAAGATTGTAATTATTTAAAAGATATATTGTTGTATGTGAAGAAACAAAATTAAGGGAGAGGAAGAAGGAAGAAGTTTTTATAGAATTATATTAGAAGATAAAGTTTTTGTTTTTACTTTTATTCAGTTCAAATTAAAACTCTCACAAGGCTACTGTTATGCAAATGGAAAACAAAATTAAATTAATGTATATGTACTTAATACCAGTTTTGATTTCAAATATATTAAATTTTTTATCTTCAATAATAATATTTCTCAAAGCATCATGTAGATACTCTGTAATACAATCAACTTTTGTTACTTAATCATCTGATTTTAAGATTTCACAAAACATTTTAAGTAACTATATATAAATTATATTTTTACTCATTCTTACATTTACCTTGGGGAGTGGTGGTGCATATCTATAGTTCTTGATTCTCTAAAACCACAATGAGTTTCTGGTAACCACTCACCTAGGACTGTTATTCGATAAAATCTTTAAAAGCATTTTGAATGTAATAGATAATAATATTATTTTCTGACATATATATATTAGGTTAGGTGTTACTGACCTCATAGAAAAAATTAAAAGATTGAAGTGGAATTGGGCTGGATATATTGCTAGAAGAGATGAGAATAGATGGATAATTGAAATCTTAAACCGGATTCCAAGAGATTGTAAAAGAGCCCATGTGTGAGATGGATGGACGAAATAAGAAAATGTGCAGGGGTGATGTGGAGAAGAGAAGCTAAAGATTGGAGAAGATGGATTGAACTTGGAGAGTCATTCATCCTACAGTGGATTGATGATGATGATCTGTTACAGCATCATACCATTAAGATTTTTTTTTCTTTGAGATTTTAATGCACATTTTGATAATAACAGTAAACTGTAGTAAACTTAGCGAAAATAATGGCATTCTTTTGAAATTGAATTATCTCTTATTATTGAATATTTGTAAAATACATGGAGTGATTACAAACCCTTTTTCAAAGGCTGATAAAAGGTGTAAAAGAATTTGGATGATTTCTCATTGAAAACAATGATTTCTTATGAATTATGGTTAATATATAATAAAAAAAATCATTATTACATGAGCACCCATTATTACAGATTATTGGATAATAAGTTATTTTAATGATGACCATTTATATAACTTGTTATGAAAAGTCTTTATATATTTAAAATGTTTTAATTGAAAATAAAGCATAATTTTTAATGATAACAAGAAACTTAAAAATACCATTAATATAATTTGGTTACGTTCACAGAAATGTATGCTTCAAATCATTTTGTATCCCCACCTCCTTCTTTAATATTAAATCAGTCTTTATAATAAATATTTAGTATAATTATAAACAGAATTTGGAAAAATGATTTAAAAATTGAAAAACTGTATTTATTTGAATTTTCTCTCTGTCTTATTATATATTTATGTTGTTCTTATTTTCTTTTAACATTTTAAATTATATTTTTCAGGTCATTTAATTTTATCTTTAGACAATGTTACTTATCAAAAATTAGGATTGGAAGGAAAATTATCCTCATTTAGTTCAAAAATTAATAAAAAGTTTGGTATGTATTAACATTTAATTGTAGTAATAAATTTTAAGATTCATATGATAAATTTGTTTTCTAGATTAGTTTTATTAGGTGTTTGTGTGTGTATATATATATATGTGTGTGTGTGTGTGTGTTACAAAAAAATCAAGTCAGATGTCACATGATCTAAATTAACAAGCTTGTATTACAAATGTTATATATAGAACTCGCAAATAAGCTCATAACAAGCTTTTCAGAATATCCCTAACCCCAGTGATAGCATCTCACTGAGGAAGCCAATAGCAGAAACCATTGGGGTTGGGGATATTCTGCAAAACTTGTTAAGAGCTTATTTGCAAGCTCTATATATAACATATATATATATGTTGTAATAGAAAACAGATATGTAATTGAAGCTACCTATAACTACTTACAAAAAGACTGGTGCACCGAATATATAATACAGTGTAGATTTGGTTGGGCAATCAAAGTATGTTTATCATTGTAATGGAATTCAGATGCCTTCAGCAGACAACTTATATTGGGCTGCCAAATATGTAATAGGATATAAAAAAGTCACATCAAATTGCAGTAGATATGAGCATAGTCTAACAACTGAAGTATTTCAACTGCAAATGGACTCATAAATAGAACAAACATATTTTCAGATGCCATCTACCCTCTAGACATGACTATTAAACCATAGCATGCCCATACTTTTATAGTCCTTATATCCGATAAAAAACTCAATGGAAACATTTGACTTTTTCCAATTTATGCAAATGTAGGTTCAAAATCAAGTATAAATAATTAAGAAACAAAAATACTGTATTTAATTAACAATAGTATTTAATTAATATATTTGTAACATATATGATAATACGCACATATTTGACTGACTTCCTATTAATTGACAGAATTAATCAAGATTTTTTAAAACAATATTTTACAAATATATCTCTATGTATTTCAAGAATATTAAATATACTTTATTTGATATTCAACATTATTAATACAAAAATTAATTGTTCTATAGATTGTTGATTTAATCTTTGATTTAATTAAATACTTTATTTGGTCAATTCTTTCTATAATGACAACAATAACATTGATTTTTAATCATAATGTGTATAGTTTTCCACTTTATTGCTATTCGTACATGTAAATCTTTCGGGGTTTCGAGATTATTACTTATCGAGTAGTTTTTTTTCTGTCTGAAATGTAGACTTCATTTTTTAGGAACTTTTTAAAATAGTTATTTGAAGTTAAAGGGTGCTAGGGTAATTCAAAATGTTTTGGTCATCATCTTTACTGAGAGATCTTGCTCACTATTCTGAAAAACTGCTACTTATATATTGCAAGTCTCTGAGGTGATTAAAGTTCTGATAAGAACTCTCTTAAACAATAACTTTAAAAAAAAACTTCATCTTTAATTTTTCAGTCTGAAAATGTCTTAGTTACTACTTGATTTCAAAACAAATTAATCGCAAGAGGATTATGAGGTGATTGCTAAAAGTGCCTGCAATTCTTTTATATTTTTAGGTTTCTCTGCATTTTTGAATGCCTTTTCCCTTGTCAGGGTCTGAATATTGGCCATTGTCATTAATTATTATATATTCAAGAAATTTTATTTCTTTAGTGGACCATATACATTTATTACTATTTAATTTAGCCTTCACCTTTTCTAGTTTTGAGCAGACTATATCCACTGACTTTCCAATTCTGCTTCTGTTGTTGCAATAACCAAGATGTCATCTATGTAGGGAATTATGCCATCCATAGCTCTAAAAGGCATATCCATTTTTGTCTGGAAAATATTTGGCACTATGGAAATGCCTTAGGGTTATTCCCTATGCATAATTAAAGTCAACATTTTTGCTATTTTTTTTTTTGGTTACTGATATTTGAATGGAATGCAACTGTTAAGTCTATTTTTGCAAAGTAAGTAGCTTTCTATAATAGCACTAATACCTCATATACACCTGGGATATACATTTCTTCAGGATAATTTTGTAATTGCAGCACAATTGCAAACTTCCAGCTGGCAAATCATAACCATTGGTATCACCCATGATGAATTTTCATTTGGAATCAAAACTTCCTTAGAGGCTACCTCATCCAGCGTTTTCTCTACTTTATCCATCAAAGAAAACAGAAGCTTGTGATACTTACATATGACCAATTGTGCATCTTTGATCAATTCAATATTCACTGGTCAGGTTCTCAGTTCCACTGATCCAGACTTGAACAATCCTGGGTATCTTTTTAACATAAGAGTTTCCACTCAGACTATCTTTAATACATTTATGTGTATACTGAAAGATCGAAACTAGTTTCTCACTAACAATGGATTGAAATCTTTATTCACCATGTATAATGTAATAAACCTTAGTTTCAAATTTAGCTCTATAGGGCCTACTATTTTTCATCATATATCAACTTTGTTTCTGTTAATTTCTGTTACCATCATATCCACATGTTGTAGCATGAATTTTATATAAACTTTCATTGATTTTAGTCAATTTCTTATATGATATCAGCGACAACCCAGCTCTGCTGTTAACTTCCATAGATTAGCTGTTGACTGCAAATCTTACCTTTAATAATATGTGGCCCACTCTACTTTCATTTAATATTTTTCTATTTTTTCATTCTCTATCCTTCATCAAGATTTGTAGTTTGTCTTTTTCCTATTAGCAACTCTACTCTGTTTGAAATGACAGATAACTGCCAAATGTTTTTTGACTCACAATTTCTACATATTTTATGTTTATGCTTGCAGTTAATCCTCAAATTTCCGGATTTATCACAACGATAGCACCATTGGTCTTTTTGTTTCGACTGGAGGTTGAGATATTACTTCTTAATTTTTCTTTCATGCTCAGATTTCTTTCCAGTTGTTGAGGCAATCTATACTTGGACACATTGTTTAACATAATCCCCTGCTTGACACATTTGTCCATCGCCAGTTTATAATTTAAGTTAGATTTGCTCAGCAATACTTTCATAAAATTTTCATCCACCACAACGTAAAAAAATTGATCCAATAAGGCAGAGGTCCCCAACCCTATGCCCGCGGGCATGGCGCCCGCAAACCATTTTACATGTGCCTGTCGTTATTCGAACATGATAAAAAATTATTTATCTGATACAAATAAATTTAGTCTTTAAAATTTCTTATAAATTATTGTATTATATTGTAATCAAATTGTAGGGCATACTATACTTTTAAAGCGTAAAAATATAAACGTTAATTATATGTTAAAATTTTATTTTTGAAATAAATATTTTTTGGACATTATATGTATTATTAACAATATCCAACTATAAATTTACATTGAAAAAATAAATGGTGCCCGCCACCTGGCCGATATTATAGAATGTGCTCTTAAGTGCAAAAAGGTTGGGGACCCCTGCAATAAGGAATAATTTATTTCCAGAACTCACATTTTTGGTATAATTTTCTCAAAGCTATGTCATAATCCACATATTTTTCCTGTAGTTACTGCTTCCTGTCTTGCAATCTCAGCCATGCTACCCATTTAGGTATTCCCTGAGTAAAATATCCATTCTTTATGTGCAAGTTCCTTTCCATTAGCCTATTTGTGAGTTGTATGATGTCTTGGTCTGCAAAATAGAGAAGAGTCGACATCTTGAGATGCTTGCCTTCTACTTTATTAATGAACCTATAGTACCTACATGTTCTACATAGCTTTTTCTTGAGTTCGTATTTATATCAAATTCACAAATCATAGTATTTATTCTCACTATTATTTATTATTCTCAATTCAAGTTATCCTATGTCATCTGCTATTTTTATTCCTTTCACTTCACCAGGTCTTCCATCTGTCAACTTGTGCTATTCTGCTATGTACTGAGTGTCTCTAAGACCAGTCAGCAATAGAGAATTAAGCAATATACAGAGGCGTCTATATAGGACTGTTTATTAACACGAATAAAAAATAATGTAAGACTATAAGAGTAAACATTTAGATTATATATGCTTTAATTTCACCAACATAATAACTTGTTAATACAGTAATGATAATGATAACTGCTATTAATTCCACGTGTGTGGTTAGGTTAAGTTCTGTGGTTTAGCACTTTTTTTGGAAAATCATCTATGAGTGCTGCTTCTCCTTCTATATTAGCAATTTTAAACTAATCAAGCATTCACTTTCATTACTGTGTGGGAATAATCTTCCCACATCTTTATATTAGTTTATACTAACATCCTAATTTTATACAACTGTCTTTTAATAGATTTTTATTTTTAGCACTCTCTTTATTAATTTAGGTAGAGTAATATTTCAGGGAAGAGTTATGAGAGAAAATAATCTATACACTCATCCCAAATAAATACTCTTTATTTATACTTAACTTATATATGCACAGACATTCTAACATGGGTATATGTTAATATATTTAGTGCAGTATTTAATTTTTTTTTTAATGTGTGTATATGTATTCTAGGATAAAATTAAAAATATTATTTAAGTAAATTTTAAGTCATGCTAAGATAAATAAAATCTGGTGATTATATAAAGTTAAATATCACTTTAGAAATTTTGTTCAGATAATAGAAGTTTTTAAATTACTGATATCCAGTTTAATAGTACATTACCTGTACTTTTAAATTAAAACTAAATACAATCTATTTTTAAATTGAGTATATAAATCGGTTTAAAGCAGCAGTTTCTAACCGCTGGCACACATATTGGTATACGAATGCCAAGTTATCGGTATGCGACCAGTAAAATAATAAAAAAATATATTATGTATAACAAGTAATTATTTTTTTAAAACATTTTTATTTTAAAAAAAATATCACAAAAATATAATTAATTAATTTTTTATATCAACCATTTTTTTTAAGTAAAAAATAAAATAAAGTAAGAGTTTGATGAAAAATAATATTATTTCGTGTTTTTATTAGCCTGCACTTTTTCCTATATGGTGGTACATACACTCATAAAATCTGTTTATAATGGTTATTTGTAGTGTTATAACCAGTGCGAATGTTAGGAAAATAAGTATAAGTTGTTGTTTTTTTGTGAATTATATAGTGACCTTTATAACAAAATTACAAGCGTGTTGAGCGTGAAAAGAGAAGCTATAATAAATACTTATATGAATCGATAAAATACTTGAACAGCTGAGCACTTTTGATGCATTTAGCCTCATATTAGTCTAATAAATTTTAAAACATTATACATTTAACAATTGATGTAATAATATCAAATGTAAGTTTCAAGTCATATTTATTTGTTTTTATTATTTTAATTGTCATTTAAAATAAGTCAATCAGTGGCCTTAATAAGAAGAAATTTTTAGAGCAGGCTGGATGTAGTTATTCCAAATCAAAAGAAAATAAATCGCCAGATATGAACAAAAATGAACCCTCAACATCTAAATGTAAAGATAGTTGGATTGGCAGTATGATCCTGACTATATAAAGTATGGATTCTCCATGAAATCTGGCACAGAAACTCTACCTATTCCACTGTGTGTTAAATGTTTTGAATGTTTATTAAATGGATTTTTGAAGCCTTCTCTTTTGAAATGACATTTATTATCCCAACAAAAAATTTAAAAGATAAATCACTTGATTTTTTTAAAAAGAAGACTATGCGAATTTCGTGACCAAAAAGCAGCTGTGTCTTCTTTCATCAGTGTTAATACCAATTGTATACTGGTATTGTATTTAGCAAGTTTGCATATAGCCAGGTACGATAAAGCACACACAATTGGAGAAACTTTGTTACTGCCAGTAACTAAAGACGTGAAATCTGTACTTGGAAGAAAAGCAGCCAAGGAAATTGTAGAATGTCATTATTAAACAACACAATAAAAAGGTGAATAGATGATGTGGCATCAAATATTGAAAATATTTTAATCAAGAGATTAAGAGAATGCTAGTTTTATTCTTTGCAAGTAGACGAAAGCACAGATGTCTCTAAATTAACGCAATTGCTTGTATATATAAGATTTGATTTCCTTAATGAAATTCAAGAAGAAGTATTATTTTGTAAGTTGTTATCTGCACTAACAACGTCAGACGATGTATTCAGAATAATCAACGATTATTTTATTAACAACAATAGGTTGCTACGTTTGTGATGCACAATGATTGGACAGTTATCAGGAGTAGTAACGAAAATTAAAAAACTAGCACCAAAGTGTAAATCTATGCACTGTATAATTCATTGGGAAGTTTTAGCTACAAAATATATCCCTGTGAATTTAAGATCTGTTCTTAATGTAAAAATAGTTAAATTGATAAAACCATAAGCACTTAATTCCCACTTATTTTCAATTCGATGTAATGAGATGGTGAGTGAACATAAAATACTTTTACTTCATATCAAGGTTCGTAGGCTCTGCAAAGTCCTCAGCCGACTTTTTGAGTTATGCTCCGAGGTAAATATTTTTCTTACGGATTCAGGAGATTCAATAAAAGATCATCTTATTGATGAGGAATGGCTGTTTAGACTAGCATACCTATTGAATATTTTCTCATGGCTAAATGATTTAAATATGAGTTTTCAGGGAGTTAACAGTTCTCTGTGTGACCTTAGCAATAAAATAACAGCATTTAAAAATAAATTACCATTTCTTAAAAAACAAATTGAGAAAAGGAATTTCAGTGTGTTTTCCACCCTATATAATTTTTCCGAAGAAAACAACTTATCAATAACAGACTGTCATTAATAATATGCAGGACCATTTAAAATCTTTGTATGATTGTTTTCAAAAATATTTTATTGAAGATTTTACTGTTCAAAATTGGATTCGCAATCCCTTTTCATTTACAGAAGAGGTTCCAGATAATGTAATTGCGAAAGAATTTTTTATAGATCTTATTAGTGACCGTGGATTGAAATTTCAGGGTATCTGTTTGTTTATATTTTGATTGTCTAACTTGTGTGTGAGTGGATTTTCTGCTATGATTGGGATAAAATATAGAAATTTGCTCAGTATTGAATCAGATTTTCGCCTTAAGCTGAGCAAAATTGAGTCAGATATTTCTAATGTTGTTAAAAATAAATAAGTGCAAACCTCACACTAATTAAAATAAGTCGTTACTATTCAAAGAGTATAAACCAATTACACTTTTGTGATATTTATATTCAAAAATATTTTTTCATTTTCTATATTTTTATATCATATAATTTTTATTTTGTGATATATATGTTCAAATTTTTTTCCTTAATTTTTTTATATTTTTACATCGTATAATTATATTTAAAGTATACCTTTCACTAAAAGTGTTGCAATCTTTTATGTTTTACATTTATATATATGTTGATACGAAGATTTTCACAGGTTGCATATATAAAAGACATATTTTGCGGGTTCATCCGTGTTAAAAATTTAAATATTTATATGCTGACGTTTCGACTTTATCACACAAGTCATCTGCTGGGTGATAAAAGGTAGAAAGACGGTTGTAGAGGCGCTACAATCACTGATTTGAAAAAAACATTAAAGTTCCACCAATAGCAAAAATGTTAAATTAAGAATGTTTTTTAAAAAAATCTTTCCAAATAGAAGGAAGTTTGCATGTATCATCTCGCTTATTGATACAATCTGGCCTTTTAAGTATCTCAATGGCTTCTCTGATTTTGCACTGGTAGAGATTATCACATCTGGATATGATCCTGTACTAGAAAAATCAATTTTATGACCTGAATCTATAGTATGGAGTGAGAGTGCTGATGATGATGAGTGTTGTTTAACTGCATTAGCATGTTTATCTGTCCTAACATTGATGCGATGATTATTCATACCAATGTACAATTTTCACATGAGATTTGATAAACACCATTAGATCCAAGAAGGATTGAATCCTTAGGCTTGGTTATTATATTGCTGATCTTTTGATGAGTAGAAAACGCTGTATTTATATTATAGCATTTTAATATACGTCCAATAAAAAACATACTTAATTTAACATTTTTGCTATTGGTGGAACTTTAACATTTTTTTTAAATCGGTGATTGTAGCGCCTCTACAATCGTCTTTCTATTTTTTATCACCCAGTAGATGACTTGTGTGATCAAGTTGAAACGTCGGTATATAAATATTTAAATTTTTAACATGGATGAACCCACAAAATATGTCTTTTATATATATATAAAAGGCTATGATACCTAAATAAATAAATAAAAAACCAAATACATAGTCTGTATTAAATTCTATTACATTCCATCATTTACAAATTTGAACATTTTTTAACTACCGGTATCTTATCCTCTTGCCTAAAATTCACTGGTACTTTATCCCCAAAAGGTTGCGAACTATTGGTTTAGAGCTATTAACTATATGTAGCAATTTTTTTATTTTATTCTTTAATTTTTATTAAATGAACTATTGTATAATATCTACGTTAGCAAATGCTTATTGCAAATTTAATTCATTCTTTTTTAGTATCACTGATCCTGTATTAGTTTATAATTGCTATTTTATGCAACCAAAGCATAGTTCCCCATTTTTTAGTATTATCAATTTCAAACTTTTAATGAAAGTCATCATAAAATTTATATATATACTTCTATTCATTCAAAACTACCCACAGTATGCTAAACATCTCTTAAATCCGGGTATTATAGTGTTAATGCGTTTGGTTTTATATATTTACAGATCTTGATGTATTTACCTAAGAAATGAATCCAAATAATTCTAAACCTATGAATCATAATTCAAAAAGAAACTTGCAAAATTTAACAGTTTGCATTTTGATTCAAGCCCAAATTACAGAATTGTATTAACTGATTTTATCATAATGTTTTTACCATGTGTTTGTTGACTGAATATACGTCTAAATTTGAATATAGAGTATAATTGCAGATATAATGAGCAAATTTTATAAATTAAATCTTTTGTTCTTAATTTTTGTTATACTGGTTTTATGGACTATCCACTGTTAATTTATTTATATATAAATTTGCACATTGCATACATAGCTGCAATTAGAGCCTATTCTTAGTTTATTATTCCTTCCCGCTTTATCTTTACTCTCTTTTTGTTTAAATAATTGAAAACAAAATGAGTTTTTTTCTAAAAGGTTTCTATATCAATATATACATGGAATTGTTTTATTTACATATATTAGATTAAAATTTAAAAGATCTTTAAAATAACTGTTACTTAATGAACTTCCTTTTAAAACCTAAGCTAATTTTATCTTTATGTGTTAATTGTATGAATGTATTCAACATATTAAAATATAGTACTAAATATTACAGTGGTAGATTTAAATTATTTTATTTTAGCTACAAAATTTATGGTGGCAGATCGTCTGTCTTATCCATTATTTCACTGATGGACGACAATGTGGACGATCTTCTAAGCCATTCTTCCCTCTGCTTTTCTGCATGCTCAACACTATTAACTCCATTCTGTAATGTTACTTAACTATGACAGCCTTGGTTATTCTCCTATTCACAATTCCATTATGACATCCTTTTTCAGTGTGTCCTCTTGTCTCAACTGCATGTCAAAAACAGTGTAGCTTTCTTCACCTTATTATTTCCAATGATTATATTTGTACTACTGCATTTGTCAAAACTTATTGATTAATTCTCTTAGCTGTCCAAATTATCCCAAGCATCCTTTGAAAACATTTCATTTCAAATGCACCAATCTTTTCCCTCGTCTTCTTAGTCTTCATGTCTCGATAATATTTTGCAAGGTTCACATCAAAGCCTTCAATATTCTATACTTTGTCTATATGCTTACTTTTTTTTATTGATACAGACACAAGTTTTGTAAATACCTTTGATGTCAATAATAATGCATTGATTTCTACATAGCATTATCATTTCGATTTAGTTTGACACTCAGGAAGACAAGTTCTGAAATTCACTTCAGCTAAACACCTTTCACTCTTATCTCTACTAGTTCTCTGGTTAATTATATTATTTCTGTATTGCTTATATTGGCCTTAGTTTATATTCTATTCCTGCTCTTAACAATCAATCTATCATTTTTTTCTCAGCTATTGCCATTAAAATTTTATCATCCACCTCTCATAATGTGTAAAATGGAAGATTATTCTGAATAAATTGGAAAATGTCCTTCTTATGAAATCCCTGGGGTTATTTATTTTTTAATGACAAGATTTCAATAATTTTCTAGTGTAATTGTCTATTCATGGCTAAATAAAGAAGTTTCAAGGGTCCTGCTATATTTGGAGGCACTTTAATCCTCAGCAAAGCACAAGATGATAGGATAGCTATTCTTCCAAGCATCAACAATGAATCCAAGTTTTTTGGTTTCTCTAGTCTTGCATGCCTTTCGTTTAACAACAAATTCAGAGAAATAGAATGGCTTAGATTGGTTGCCTTCTCCTCTAGATTGCTATTAACCAGAAACATTAATATCGATTGAAAACAGCTGAAATAATTTTATTTGTTATTTTTTATCACTTTTTCTGATAAAGACCTTAATCAGCCAAATAAAAAATATTTTTCTCCAAGTATTTTTTTATCTCATTGTTTTGTTTTCTAAACTCTGTAATAATTCATTCATTAATATGCTTATATAAAGTTGTTTTCATATTCTTTCATTTTAATAAAACTGAAAGTTTACAAAAAAAAGTGCATTTAATAAACTATTTAAAGTTGTAATTATTTATTAAGCGCGCAGGAAGTATATGTAAATACTTTTAAGACAGGCTTTAACCTGTATCAAATGCGCCTTGAAATTTTTATAATAGTCTAGCAATATTAAAACACTAAACATCACATGATCACCATTTCTTATGCTTACTCATAACTGTTATTAAAACAGGGAAACTTTCCATACAGTAGTGCCACTCAGTGCTATCCAGAGTAATCAGTGGATGCCAGAAGGCTTGTGCATAAAATCTCATCTAGTGTTACTCATCCAATATCCCCAGACTAGTTTCTGACTTGTAGCCTTCATCAGTGAGGAGCTTTGGATCTGAGTGCACTACACCTAGATCTTAGGATCTAATGCAATCCCCCAGCAGCCACCTTTATCACTACTTAACTATAAGAATAAAATTGTAAACACAATATTTTCAATCCAAGCTCATTAGCTTATAGTGTCATATAGGTCTGAACTTAGTTCAGTACCCAGACATTTTGGTATCTGGTTCTTTAATAACCATAGCCACCACTATCCCATTGGGATATGTGACTATATAAGCTAATGAGCTTAGATTGAAAATATTATTGTGTTTTCCAATTTTATTCTCATAGTTTTGTAGTTAAGTAGAGATAAAAGGTGGCTGCTGGAGGGTTGCATTAGATCCTAAGCTCTAGGTGCAGTGCTCTCAGATCCAAGGTTCCTCACTGACGAAGGCTACAAGCCAGAAACTAGTCTAGGGATATTGGATGAGTAGGCACTAGATAGGGATTTTATGCACAAGCTTTCTGGCATACATTGATTACTTTGGCTTACACTAAGTGGCACTACTGTATGGAGGGTTTGCCGGTTTTAATTAAGTCAAGCAATATCTTTATTTTGCTGATAGAGGGACCTCTCAAATCATGACACATGATAGCGACTTTTATAAAGATAAGAGTGGCCATCTTATTTTTAACCTAACTTTCCACTTATATAGATAACTCTGAACCATCTTGATTTGGGAGCATGAAGCTGTTGTTCTCTCCACTGTTTAAGTCCACTAAACATTATTTAAAAAAAATATCTTGTGTAAAATTTAAATATAAACAAATATAATTTTATTTCTTGAGCTTGTCAAAACCCCAAGAAGAAATCCTTTTTTTAATTTTTTTTTAAAAATCTTTTTATACGTCCTCACATTATAGATTATGACCTTTACGAACATTCATATTATGGTATAGTTAAAACTTAGATATATTTTTTCTCAAGTTGTTACACCCTTCCATGAATTTAATGTCTTCTTAAATGAGAGATATATTATAAAATATAATATATGTAAAATAAAATTTCTCAAACAAGATTGTAGATATAATTATGACAAAAATACATGATCAAAAATCCTGCTACTTAATCCTTCTCTACCTTCTGGTTTTATGTTCATTTTGTCTTGAATATGTAATATATCATTATATATATACTAGCTTTTTAAATTAAAACAAATTTTTAAGTTGTTGCTTTTTATTATATTATATTTAAAAATATTTTCTGAGATTTTTAAATGTATATCTTCTATAAGTTTGCATAGTAAAATTAGATTTAAAATTGAATTCTTATAATCTTCTGTTTCATTTGTTCTGTTTAAATTAAATCATTAGATTATTTTGAATTGGGTATTATTGCTAATTATTGATATTTTTAAAACAAATGATTGGTATTTTATATTTAATATATTTTTTTACAGTTGTTACCATTGATTTAACAAAGAAAAATTTTGTTCCTGGAAAAAAATATTACGATAGAGTTTTGTGGTGCTTCACAAATACTTTTACAGAAAAGTTTACGTGTTTAGTAATTTGGCAACCTCAAGGCAAGTATATAGCAATTTATAAATACAATCACAGAAGTAATGTACTGAAATAAAATAGATATTTACACATAGAAAAAAGTAATAAACCCACATATTATTAATATACAGTAGATGATAAAATAAATAAATGCCTGAATGTTTAATACAAATATTTTATTAAGTTTTCCACATTTAAAGATATTAATATTATGTAAGTTATTGAAGAATATTTTTTATATATAAATCGTTATTATTTGAAATTTAATACTTTCAAATGTCTTATTAAATTTTTTTTATATTATACAGATTCTAAAATTTGTCCAAGTTCCTTGCCTGTATATTTAAATTGTAAAAATTTCAAAAAATGCACTTTTAAAAAATTTTTTGAGACTTTCAAGAATCGCAATATGCCTATTATAAATTGCAACCAGGAAGTCGCAACTGTTCATAATTGTGGCTTCAAAGAATTTTATGACTGGTTAGGAACATTTACTTGTAGAACTGACAGGTAAATTACATTATTATTGTTATTTTTTTAGTTCTCATATATACTAATAGTATTTTCATTTCACTTTTAAATTATTAATTTGTTGTGATTTTTAAAGATTGTATGTGCTAATTTAAAATAAGATATAAATTTTGAAAAAAACATTGATTATATTGAAATTTCTTTTTTATTAGTCATATCATCATCATCAACCATTATCAATCCACTTCAGGATGGTCTCTCCAAGTTCAATCCATCTTTTCTGATCTTTAGCTTCTCTTCTCCACATCATCCCTGCACACTTTCTTATTTTAACCATCCATTTCACATGTGGTCTCTTTCTGGGTCTTTTACATTCTCTTGGAATCCAGTTTAAGATTTCAATTGTCCATCTATTATTCTATCTTTTAGCAATATGTCCAGTCCAACTCCACTTTAATCTTTTAATTTTTTCAATAAGGTCAGTAATACCTATTTGTTCTCTTACCCATATATTGCGGTTTTCGATCTCTTCTGCATCTCCATACTTCTTTGAGTGGTCTAAAGTCTCTGTATTGCTCTTCTATTAAGTCATATAACTAAAACTAATTCCAATGTAAGCAAAATAACAGATTACATTAATATTTTATATATTTTTTATAATAGTCTTATATATTGTAACGGTGATGAGATTAATTAAGAGTAGCCTAAACATGTTAAAGGATATGCCCGATGTAAATATAAATAAATAAATTTAAATAATGGGACTGTTAATGTAATTCAGAGTCAATGGGCATTTTATTGAATTCAAACTACCTTCAATAAATAAATAATACAATAAACTTTATTAAGTCCATGTTTCTTGATTCTTATATCTTGTGCAATATGAATTCATGACATTATAGCAAAGTGTATACTTAAACTCGAAATATATTTAAATATTTAGTTCAAGTATCTCAGAGTAAATTAAATATTTGTATTAATGATCATAAATGTATGACCACATCTTGTAAATAAAAAAAAAATACGAAAGCCAAGTTTAATTAATAAATAAGTTGATATTTTATTTACTTTAAATAGATAAGATAATAATTTATTGTTTTCCATCTTTGTTTTTTTTTCTTTATTGTGTCCAGTTTACTATAAATAAGAAATAGTTTATGATATTTACATATACAAAAGCAGTGTTCTTCTGATCTGAAGCCTATCTTATTCTTGATCGGTAAAGTGTTAACAAGGTTATCCATTTACTATAAGATTAAAAAATTGCTTACAATAGAATACATATAAGAAAAAAATTTAATGAAATTACGAACATTAGGTGAGTTATTTTAATAATTCACATCAACTCCAAATATGTTTCTTCTACCTAACCCTAAATGTATAATTCCTATAAACACTAGTTTTGAGACTATTATGGCAACAAATCATTTTTATCCAGTGGCTGAAATATGAAAATACTATATAATTATATGCCTAAGCTACACTATATATATCTTAAAAAAAATTAAAATGCATGTTATAATGCAACTAAAACATTATTACTAAATATGTAAATAATATTTATATAAGTTTATAGATAGGTATTTTGTTTCTGCTATTCGAGTACAGTACAACTATTGCAAAATACATTTCACCTTTGAAGTCATCTTGTAAATAATTAAACTAAATTATTATCATAAATTATAAAAAAATATCTATGTAACCTTTGTTAAATAATTAAATTACATGCACATAAGTTTAATTCATTCACACCCACAAATAAATATGTGTGAGAAATGGATCACATGATTATTAAAGAGATATAAATACTTACTCTTCATTTTTACATACTTTCTCTGGAGAATGCTAAAATTAAATATAGAAAATAAATAAATAATAATATATTAACCTTATTTTTCTTTTTCTCCAAAATTCTGTGTGAATAGAGTACACGAAGATTGTAGAAAAAAGATCCTTTACATTAAAGGTGAGTAGTTTTAAAGTTATATAGTATATTGTTCAGAGTGCTTCTGAAGATAATTACAGCAAGAAGATGAAATTAATTAACAATTCTTGGAAAAGCTTAGGAAATTTAAATCAGTTGAGATGTTGATATATTTTTCCTAGAGAGAGATTTGGGTAGGTTTCTAGACCCCCCACCCCTCCTTTTTTTTTTCTTTAAATATGCATCTTGTAAATATTTTCTCATACCTGATGATATATTAACAGAGCAGTCAATAAAAGGTTTAGTAGAACTTTAGACAACTTAGCTTTTTTAGGCACCCATGTTTATTATTTGTTTATACATCATAACTTTTTTTTAATTCAGCAGTAAAATAGTAAAACAACAAAGCAGAATACTCAATGACAAGAGTAAAAAGGATAAGTAACCCCCTTTCAATATTTTTTTATTTTTATCTAATCTTCTTTTACGCAAACATCCCCATAGTATCCTTCGAACATATAGCCTGATCCTTGCGTGTTTTGCAATAGTCTATTGTTTTAAACAAAGAGTTGCTCACACATTCTGTGTCAATTCTTTCAAATGTTGCTGCATTTAAAATAGAACATCAAAACATATTTAATATATATAAATAATTATAAATAAATTTTATAAAATGAATAAAGCACTTCTCCATGTTTTACAATATATATCCGAGCACACGTATCCTATTGCTATTATTATACCTAAAGTGATCATTAATAATAGTTCGACTTATAATTTAATCACCCTATTACTGTATTTATGCTGCATTTAAAATATTTAAATGTAATTAAACTATTAACTTTGGCAAACTAAAGTTTTTAAAAGAAATCTAAGTGAGAAATTAAATTGTTATATTGGATTTCTTTTAAAACTATACATATGATTGCAAATCATTTATTTCCCTTTTATTTTTTGTCAAAGATTAGATATTTTAAAGATTGCCCTGGGGATAATCCTTACAGTATTTATATATATATATATATCATTAAATATATGCTTTTAAATAACAGCTGCAGAGTAAAGGCCTTTTCAGTATCTCTCTACAGACAAACAGTAAAAAAGAAGATACTACTTATCAGGCTAGTTAAATTTGTCGTGGATATGATTTTGTTTTACCCTTTGTCTAAAATTATTTGGTTAATCATTTATTGATCCATATTTAGATAGGTATTGGTTGGCTACCCGAAAAAAAAAAATGGCTTGGAACCTAAAAAAAATTCCAAGTTTAATGTGATTCTAAGCTCATGGCACACACATAGCAGTAACAGAAAATTGCTTTAATCCTAGATTAGATCTTTATGATTATTCTTTTAAAGTCTTAAAGAAAGCAAATAGGGAAAATTCTTAATGTCTTCTTATTGCAGTTATTATTAATGTGATTAGACATACAAGAAATGAATAGGGATAGGATGACTTTAATGGCTTTTGCCTCTGGGTTTAAGATCAAAAACTATGGTCTATCTTATTAGATGCTTGATAGATCTTAACTAAAATGTCAATTGTTTTTTTAAGACAAGATGAACATGTAAATTTGTATGTCAATGATGTTTCTATTTTATTCAGTCTTGACAGACAAATGAAATTACGATCCTTATATCCTAGAGATTGTAAAATCTTTATCCAAGGCAATAATTGGAAACCAGACTGAAAATATTAAAAGTATTTTCAAGTGAAGGAAAACTCCATGAATTTTGAAAACTATTTAATATTAAATTAACATTGTCAGCTTTGTGAAATTGAAAGAAAAAGGTGAAAAGATAATTGATTTGAAAAGCGGTTACATAGTTTACTAAAAACGTACAAATATTGCAAGCTCAAGAGGAGTAGGATTTGTTATAAATAAAAAAGTGGAAAAACAATATTGTGGGGATTGATGGAATAGCAAATAGAGATGTAAAATAAGTTATTCAACAATGATGATTTAAAATTATTATGGGAGATTTTAATGCTCAAATTAAAAAACAATTGAAAAATGAAAATGTTGTTGGTAAATGTGAATATGGAGGAAAAAATAAGAGCGGAAATAGGCTTGCGGAATATTTTAGAAAAGAAAATTTGTATATCATGAATTTTTTTATTAAGAAAAATCTTTAATAGAAATAGACATGAAAGCATCCAAATGAAGAGGTAGCAAGCAATGATCACATGTTAATGCAAAACTAAACTACTAAACATCCATGATCACCATCTCATGCTAGCACATAACTGTTAGTAAACAGGCAAAAACTTTCCTTATAGTAGTGCCACCTTGTGCTAACCAGAGTAATCAATGGATGCCAGAAGGCTTGTGCATAAAATCACTGATGAAGACCACAAGCCAGAAACTAGTCTGGAGATATTGGATGAGTAGGCACTAGATAGGGATTTTATGCACAAGCCTTCTGGCATCCATTGATTACTCTGGTTAGCACAAGGTGGCACTACTATATGGAGAGTTTTTGCCTGTTTAATACAAAACTAGAACGGCAAAAGCTATTAAAAAAGAAAATATTAAGAGTTGATATTCCCAATTTTCAGAAATGCGCCATTGAATTTAAACTTGAACTTGCAAATCATTTTAAATTATTGACAGAGTTTGATCACGAATCACACTTAAAAGAAATGAGCAAGAAGGTAACTTACTCTATTAAGATCTACACTAATAGCTAATTCAACTAATAAATGACAATGCATGAAGAAAACAGGAATGTGAACATATTTTTAAATTATCCATTTAGAAGAATTGAGTATTTGAAATTCTGTGAAATAGTATGAAAAAGAGTTAATGATGATAGAAGAAAATGTAACTGAAGGGGTCAGAAGTCTCAAAAGTATAATATCTTGGTGCTAGAAGTGATATCAGCAATAAAAAGGAATTATAGCTCTACAGGTAAAATGACAATTTGAAATTCCTAGTTGTAGAGCTTTTTTGGTATGTTTTTAATTTCAAGAATAAATCCTTTACTTCCCCATTGTAAACTCAATAATTGAAGATATTAAGTTGTTTTCAATTTAAGACTCATAGTTTTGTAGTTGAGATAAAAGGTGGCTGCTGGAGGGTTGCATTAGATCCTAAGATCTAGGTGCAGTGCTCTCAGATCCAAGGCTCCTCACTGACGAAGGCCACAAGCCAGAAACTAGTCTGGGGATATTGGATGAGTAGGCACTAGGTGGGGATTTTATGCACAAGCCTTCTGGCATCTATTGATTACTCTAGCTTGTGTGTGGCAATATGTATAGTGAGTTTTACCTGTTTTAACAACAGTTATATGATGTTTATTGGTTTTTGTTTACAGAAATTGAAATTTTATTTGCTTTATTTGTTGTAGAGGGTTAAAGATCTCTTTTGAAAATGTTTTTTGAATAATAGGATATTTGGATTAACAGCATTCTACCTGTACTACTAAAACAAAAGATAACGTCATGAAGTGTAAGGAAAAGTTCTTCAAAGAAATATATAGTAATAAAAGACAAGAAAATTAAGTAGCTCCTATAATTTCAACATCTTTTGAAGTGCTAAGTATTTTAAAGGAAGAAGTGAGAGATGCAGTGAAATCTAAGAAGAATAGAAAAGATGTAGGAAATAATAGAATTATTTTTGTCATCTTAATTAGTTTTCTCCTTATTATAATTTATCCAACACTGAATTTTTTATTTTAAAAATATTAATATATAAATTGTATCATTCCTTTTTAAACTTGTTTATTATTTAAATAATTTAATATAAATGAATTTTTGGGTATATTAGATCCATATACCTACATTTCAGAAATTTGGCTAAAACAAAAAATAATCAAATCATATCAAAAACATATATATAATACAAAATACACAAATAAATACATAAAAATCTAATATTTTTCAAAACTTTTTTTTTTTTTTTTAATTTAAAATGTTTAAAAAAAAAAGTTTTGAAAAATATATTTTACATATTTATTTGTGTATTATGTATATCATTTTGATTTATTTTGTTTATTTTTGTGTTTCAGACAAATTTTGAAATATCTTTAGTAAATAAACCACTAAACATCACATGATCACCATCTCTTACACTAGCACATAATTGTTATTAAACAAGGCAAAACTCTCCATACAGTAGTGCCACCCTGTCTTTAGTAAATAATTAAAATGTTGATTTGTGCATCTAAAAACTGTATATATATAAAAAAAATTCATATTAAATTAGTTCAGTAATAATAATAAAGTTGTTTTTTTTAAAAAAGGGGGGAGGGTAATACAATTTATATATCAATGTTTTTAAAGCTGAGCTAAATTTGAAAAGAAAAAGAAAAGATAATCCTTGGAGTTTTTATATTTGTTTTGAAAACTGTAAACTTATCAGCTAAAATTTTATATTTCAGTAACATTCATGTTTAATATTAGATTAACTTACATTTATTTATATATTTATAGAAAGATTGATTCTTTTACTAATTCTTATACTTGTCCACAACCTGTAAGTAAAGATCAGACTACTAACGTTATAAGATGGACTGGTTTCATTTCATCAGAAACTATTAGAAATGCTCTTGAAGAAATTAGGTACGTCAAAGAAGATTTATTTCGTGAATGAACATAGATGTATATATACAATTATGCATTTATGTTCTGGCAGTGATTCTTAATCTAAATAACTTGCGTTTATAAATTTGATTTAATGTTCAATTATTTTCTATAGATATTGAGTCTGGCTTTTGAATCTTAAAATGATCATGAAGAAATAGATATCTTTTTATGTTTATTACTTGTATGACTTAATTAATGAGAAATTTAATACCTGGTTACTTTATGCATGAATACTTTACAGTTATAATGAATATTACACCTGTTTTTTTTTTAAACTGACTATTTCTAAAAAATAACACTTGATTAACATGTATGTTAAAGTTCTTTTCAAAATATTAACATAACCTATATATACAATATGGAGCAAATTTCTTTTTTTTTTTTAAATCTTTTATTTTTTTTTAACTTTGCCTGCATTAAAATGCAACTAATTTTAACTTTTTTTTTTTTTTAACTTTCGCTTGCTATTTTTAAACAATTTATAATATAAAATATAGCTTGTTAGTATTAAATATGAACTTAAAATAGTTAAGATAACATGTAAATAGTTTATATATATATATATACTTAATGAACTTACAAAGCAAGTTATATCTGTGGTTTATTTTCTTCATGATGGAAATTATTAAACAAATTGTATAACGCTATAATATCTTGTAACAATCTCGAAGTTTGAAACATGAAGTAAGCTTTGTTTCCTCATTTTAACCCGAGGTTTGTTCAAAAATAGTGTGTCAAGTTCAGATGTCCAGGTTAGATTTCAGAAATTGACAGTTGTTCCCCTTCTACTCAGTCTGCATAATGAAGGTTCGATGTTGCTTGAATAAAGTGAGTCCAAAATCTTGCTTTTAGAAAAATTGATTTAAGTTTTATTTTATCCTCTTTTGAACACCTGATATTGTTTTTGAAAGGCTTTGTTAATCTTGTTTTTCGCACCTTTAATATTTTATTTTTGATACTTTTATGACCAGATTTTATTTTAATTTCAAGGCTTTGAAAAACACTTTCATTGTTTAATTGAATAAACTTGCAGAGTACTTATTAAATTTTTCTGATTTTTTGTTTTGTTTTTAAATCTCTGATCAAATCTGGCTTACTTTTTTTTAAAATTTAATTGTTTGAAATTACTTTTTTTAACAGTTATTTTGCAATACAGTCTTTGATAATAGAATTTTAATATATTTTATTGGTTTCATTTAAATTTAAGGTACCCTTTCTGATCGTGTAATGCGTCCGCCTGACGGCACTGTTACTTGCAAAAGCACAGAAATATGTCGTTTACGCGGCCCAACTTACAGTCTCTAGAGCAGTTCTGTTCATATTAGCCATTATTAGGCATCCACGCTGTGCTTCGCGTTACTATGTAAATAGTGCGCACCTCATATATCGTTACCATAGGATGTGAGGGTGTATGGAATTCAACAGGCCATAAGTGTTTTTATGTGCATTGGAATTAAGTATCTTGCACATTCTCTGACGTCCTATTACATATTAATAATTGTAAGTCCGTCTCCCCATTTCCCTTAACATCTTTGAAGGTGAAAATAATTGCAAAAGTGTACATCATTGAAGCATTTCACATAAGTCACGCGAAAAGGCACATTTGCGGGAGAACAGCTACGAGAATAATACAATATCTGGCATTGTCCGTCGTTTTCGAAATCATAATATAGTTTTTTTCAGACTAGAGCATGTATCGGCGATGCCTTCGGCCCGGCAAAACCATTGGAGCTCCTCCCTGCCCATTTTAGCACTACGCGCTGACTTTTCTAATTTTCAGTCAAAAAATGAGACACATTTTTAAACTGTTGGTTTTATATATTTTTAAAATGAAAATTGAGTTAAATACCATCGGAAATGTTGTAAACATAATTTCCCAGCGTAAATTTTTTAAAAATAATTAGAAAAATTGGTGGAGAGCAGAAAGCAAACAATTATCAGCCTGGTAACATTACATTTGATTATTTTTGCAAGCAATAGTGCTATCAGGCGGACGCATTACACGGTCGGAAAGAGAACCAAATTTAAATATTTTTTTTACAAACAATATTATATTTTTTTTACTATCACAGTGAATAATTTAAACATTTGAATATTGCCTATTATTGTACATTACATAATAATTTTTTTAAAAACTTTTCAATGCAATATTTATTGGCATGCTCACAACCTTCATTTCTCAACCACATAGAAGACCAAATGGCCGACAGTGAAATGAATAAGACATTATTCATTTCAATATTGAGATAGATCTTTTCTATCTCAATGTCTAAGTTATTTTAAAATATTTCCTGTTGGCAAAGCACAAGCTTAATTCCAGTTCTTAAGATTTTTTTATATAAGTTTGTATATATGTGCACACATTAATAAGTTTGTGTTTATTATAGTGGATTAATGTTATTTTAGTTGGTAAAAAAAAAAGAAATTTTGTAGCTGAAATTATTATAAATCTCTTTAAAATTTTAGAGGAACAATACTTAATCTATAAAAATTTGATCAGTTCTTAATTATTTCATTTTTATTAATTAAAAATTCTTAAGAAAATCAATTTTCTTTTAGTAAGTCTTGTTCCTGATTTTAATATTGTTATTTGTAAACTCACAGACTCACCTAATTAAATATAATCACCAGCTTTGTTAATTAAAAAAATTCTTGGTAAATGAGTGGGTTAATTAATTAAAAATTTAATGCTATAAAAAGATCAGCTCAGAATTATATTTTCACTCTGAATTCTGTAGTTCATTCTGGATTCAGTTGTCAATTCTAAATTTCTTCTACTTTTATTTGTGATTGTTAACTTTGCCTGCTTAGTATGTGGTATCTAGAACTTCTACCAATGGTCATGTTAAAAATTACGAGAAACTAAAGTGTGGGAAAAAACTTTACTTACTGTTATATAGCTTATAATCATCGAATGTTTGAAATTGCTTGCTGAGTTAATCAACAACATAGCCAGTTACTACTTTCAAATATGCCATTTAATTAAATGCATTTCTCAATATGAAAGAAAATTATCAGGACAAATTCCTTCTGTATAAGATTAATAAAACCGGTAAAAGAAGACATGGAACCTTATATTTATGTAATTCAACTTTTCCAGAAAATAATATTTCTATCACCATCTCTTCTCTGGGACTAACAGTAAACTTTTTATTAAGACATTACCAGTAAGCCAGTGATATATAAGTCAAATGGTGTAATTTTATATTTTTCTGTTTTATAAATTATTTTTTATTATTATTTATACATTTTAATCTATAGTGTGTTTGATATTGATAGCTTTAATTTTAATAACAGAAAGTAGTTTGCTTTTAAAGTTTAACCCCCCCCCCCCAAACAAAAAAAAAGGTTATTAGAAAAAAAAATCACTTCTGCAATTGTTGTTAATTACAGTCCAGGTTATCTTTAAAGAAAAGTTTAGTAGAAAGAAAAGAATGTTTTGAAAGGAATCGATTTTTATAGTTTTATATTTTGTAGTTTATAATTAATAAATAAGATAATGCCCCTGAATATTTTTTTTTTAATTAATATGCGTGTATGCTATCCATTGGGTTACATAGCTTTATAAATTGTTTGGAAAGCTGTTTAAATTTGTTGTCAGTTTTAATTATTTACTTTGTTTTGCATCACTCACATCTGAAATTAATGGAAGTGATATACATATGTGTGCATTGTATATCCCAGGTATTTTCCATCACATGAATTTCTTATTATATGTTTTGATCCCCCATGATTTTTGTTATTATTCCCATTTGAGATGTTCGTGATTGTTGGGTTTAAACTACCAGCTGTCAAATACCCTATATGCATAATTGAAAAGAGTTAATTAATAGTCAAACTCTGTCCTATTTGAAATAACTGATATTTAAACCCCACAGCTGTATTGTATACTATGCTGTGTTATTTTGTTAATAAACTTTGTTTTGTTGATTGTTAAATTTGTCAAGCATTTTGTTTATTGTCTGCTCTGCCAATTGTTATTTGCTAAGAATCTCTGCCTTTTGCAATCTAGAGGTGACTTTAGATATATGGGTGACGGTACAGCTGTTATAATTGTTGTCCTCATTAGTAAATTATAAATTTTTTAGGCTAGAAGTCTAGTGGTGCCCTCCGATGGATATTAGATGACTACTGCCCGTTACATAGTATATGTGACAATTACTAGTTTTACCTTATACTTTACACAATATTTTGCAGAACTAAAGTTCAATGTTATTTTACACTGTGTGTAAATATATTTGTGGAATAAATAATGTAATACAAATTAAATTCCATAATTAATCTGTAATAAAAATACTTTTCATACAGAATAATTAACTCCAATAATACTTATTACCCAAAACATTAAATATATTTTCAAATGTTATTGGAGTTCTTATTCTAAATGAGAATGATTTTTATTCTATTAATTTCAAAAATTTATAATAAAAATATCATTAAAAAATTAAATAATTTAAGTTTTATTTATATTGAAGAAAAGAAGAAACAGATAAAGAAATAACAAAGAATTACAATTATACACATACTATAAAGGATCTTTTTTTATTAAATAATAATAATTTTTAGCTTTAAATGTTATTTCTACTTATTTGTAAGATATATAAATAATTTTATTTATTATTTAAATAACTGAATGAATAAATTTATATTTTATCAAGTATTTAATATTTCTGCAAATATATTATTTTTTGTTTTTCTTACAGGAGATGCTTACAATTTAATAGCTACGACTGTTGGGTTTGTCTAACAGTTCATGGTTTTGATGATAGTCCTGTTTCTTGGAAATTAAGAGAGCATGGTTTTTTAAAAAATGGAGATAATTTTTATTCTTATATAATTTTTCCTAAAAATAACTATTGGCTGTATATGATTTTAGGAGCTCACGATATCTGTCCATAATTCTGTCTTTGATTTGCAAATATTAAGATATAAATATATATGATTAGTAATTTTTTAGTGCAGATTATAATAATCCATTTCATGTCATTCTATTCCTTGTCATCAATGTAAGCACAATTTATGAATTCATTATGGTAGAGCCAAACAGATTTTTATATTATAAGGAGTAGTTTGGCATCTTTGATTCACTTGGCCAAAAGAAAAGTGTACACTAAAACAAAATAATGGACGCCTTTAGTTTTCATTTTATTTGCTAGTTATAATTAATTCATTTTGTAAACCTTTATTTCTGAGCCAAGTTTAAACTAAACTTAGAATAAAGCAAGTTACTTAATACAAGACATTATATTTCAACTAATGTACTAATTAGTCTCCATTGATTACTCTTTCTTATTTAGTTAACTCAAGAACTGATTGATATGAAATAGATTATTGCTGTCAAATGCAGATTAAATGTGAACGGAATCATATGTTACTTATTTTTAATTTGTAGATGATGCTTATTTAAAAATTATATATGTTTAAATATTTTAATTTTAATGCGATAGTTTTTGAAAATTAACATTTAAAATGAAAAAATATCAACTTTTATTGTTTTTTATTTTAGATGTGATTTTTTATGGGAAAAAAATTCAATCATGCAAATCTTACAGTTTAAAAATAGAAATTTAATGCAATAAAAGTTAATATCTTTCATTTTAAAGAACATGTTATAATTTTAAAAATAAATGGTACTCTTCTGATAGCCGGGCATGACCGCTTGATGGCGTTGTTTCTATGCAAAAACAGTCAAATATAACGGTCCCGGGCCGCCAGCGATTTTTTGTATTAAATGCTATTATAACATTTGCCTTTTTGAAGAAAGTACTTTGTGCTGAAAAGGCATTTAATGCTTTAAATAATCAAAATACGAAGCATTTGTATTAATGCAAGATTTATTATAGTTTAATTACGGAATTTAATTTGTATTTCATTTTCTATTAAATTGTAAATAAAGAAATTAAACACATTTTTTTTTTTTGTAAGCATCGTTTAAATTATCAAAGGATATATGTATATTTGTAAATAAACCTTTTTTTAAATTGAATTAGAGATTTTTATTTTTTTATATTCATTGCTTATTACTTCAACATATATATATTTTAGTTTGGCTCTTATTATATCATATGACTAATACAATTTAATTCACTTATAATTCTTAAAAAAAAAAATTATAAAATAAGTACAGTGAAATTTATTAGTTGTTGGTATAAATTTATCACAGTTTCACACTCTCAAATCAAAATGCTTTAGATTCGCCTATATAATTAGAAAGTAGGTTGAAGATAAGAGTGGTCTCTTATCTTTATAAAGTAATTTGCCTATATAATTAGAAAGTAGGTTGAAGATAAGAGTGGCCGTTCTTATCTTTATAAAGTAATTCGCCTATATAATTAGAAAGTAGGTTGAAGATAAGAATGGCCATTCTTATCTTTATAAAGTAATTCGCCTATATAATTAGAAAGTAGGTTGAAGATAAGAGTGGCCGTTCTTATCTTTATAAAGTAATTCGCCTATATAATTAGAAAGTAGTGAAGATAAGAATGGCCGTTCTTATCTTTATAAAGTAATTCGCCTATATAATTAGAAAGTAGATTGAAGATAAGAGTGGCCGTTCTTATCTTTATGAAGTAATTCGCCTATATAATTAGAAAGTAGGTTGAAGATAAGAGTGGTCGTTCTTATCTTTATAAAGTAATTCGCCTATATAATTAGAAAGTAGGTTGAAGATAAGAGTGGCTGCTCTCATCTTTATAAAGTCGTAATCTATTTGCAGAGTCCCTCTAGTGGCAAATTGAACACTCAAGGTGCATAGTATTAAGTTTATAGCCTTAAATATATATGTACATACATACCATAAGTAAATAACAGCATTTAATCATTTGAAATAAATTAAAATGGTGCTAAATTTTTAAAGCGCTGTGAGAATTTAACATTATTTGGATTTCAAATTATTAAGTGAAATTAATTGCATATTCACTTATTTAGATGTTTATTTATCCATGCAGTAATTCTTTAGAAAAAAATGAGTATTATTTACTTTACTTTTTGTGTATTAATGAATCATTGAATCATGTTAGTTATATTTTAATAGAAATGATGTTTCCTATGTCATCATCATCATCAACCATTATCAATCCACTGCAGGATGAAGGTCTCTCCAAGTTTAATCCATCTTCTCCAATTTTTAGCTTCTCTTCTCCACATCATCCCTGCACACTTTCTTATTTCATCCATCCATCTCACATGTGATCTCTTTCTGGGTCTTTTACAATCTCTTGGAATCCAGTTTAAAATTTCAATTGTCCATCTATTATCATCTCTTCTAGCAATATGTCCAGCCCAACTCCACTTCAATCTTTTAATTTTTTCATTGAGGTTAGTAACACCTGTTTGTTCTCTTACCCATACATTGCGTTTTCGATCTCTTCTTGTTACTCCCAACATACATCTCTCCATACTTCTTTGAGTGTTCTGAAATCTCTGTATTGCTCTTCTATTAAGTGTCAAAGTCTCTGATCCATAAGTAAGAACTGCCAAAACATATTTGTTAAAAACCTTCCTTTTCAAACACATAGGCATATTTCCTTTTAGTATCAAGTTATTTCTACCAAAAGCACTCCAACCAAGTTTAATTCTATGATTAATTTCCTCCATTATGTTTTCATCTGTATTAATAATCTGACCAAGGTATTTGTAACTGTTAACTTCTGATTCATCATAATCAATCTTTATTTTCATATTTTGAGCAAATCGATTAAACATTACTTTATTCTTTTTAACATTTATCTTTAGTCCTACTTTCATCTGATAACCCTCCAACATTTCCTGCAGCTCTGAAGCATTATTTTCAAAAACAACTACATCATCTGCGAAATCCAAATGACTTAAATAATCTCTATTTACTTTCACCCCTTTAGTTTCCCATTTTAATCCACAAAATACTTCTTGCAGCACTGCTGTAAAAAGTTTTGGAGATATGGAGTCACCTTGTCATACCTTTCTCAATGTTGACTTTCCCAGTATCATTATGTAATCTAATTGTTGCTGTTGCATTTTATAAATATTCTTTAAAATATGACAATATCCTGGATCTATACCTTGATGATCCAATGCTTTAATCACTGAAGAAATGTTTATAGAATCAAATGCCTTTTTATAATCTACAAATCCAAAACATAATGACAACTCACATTCATTTGTCTTTTCTGTAACTTCTCTCAATACATGGATATGATCTACTGTACTAAAACCACTTTTAAATCCAGCTTGTTCTCTTGGTTGGTGGAAATCCAGTGTTTTCTGTAGACGAGTTGTAATTATCTTGGTAAAAATTTTATACAAAACTGATAAAAGGCTGATAGGTCTGTAATTTCTAATATCTTCTTTATCACCTTTTTTTAAGTATCAATATTATTACTGCATTCTTCCAATCATCGGGTACATCTTTATCATTTAGACATTTGGTATATAACTTTGCTAAAAAAAATTCTATTTCTTTACCTGCTTCTTTTAATATATCAATTATAATTCCATCATTACCTGGGTGATTTCCTTTCTTCATACATTTAATTGGCATGTCTCACTTCATTTAAAATTCTGGGCAATTCGGAAGATGCAGCTTGTCGTTTCTTATGTTCATTTATATATATAATCTAAAATCTTAAGTGGCATACAATAATCACAAAGTTGTAGATATCAGAAATAATGCTATAAAAAGTGTTAATTAAAATGTATATATATATGTCTTATGTTTATATTAAAGTAAATGCCTCAGAATGGTAAAAGAATGATAATATGAAAAATAAAATCAGTAGTAATAATAATTAATTCACAAAATCTTATTACAGATATAAGGAAGTGGGAATTATTAAATGATTAAAAGTCAAGCTGTATCTTTATTATCGATAAAAAATCTAGTCATGACAAGCTTTCCAGGAACACAAGCAGATGTTGAATGAATGTAAACACACAAATTCAAAACAAATAATTATTGTTTTTAAAGATGGTGAACAACTACTAGCAATAAATTGTTTTAATTTTAAAAAATATTAAAGTATAAAATTTGTTATTTTATTTACAATAATGGATGAAATTAATCATAGAATTAAACTTGGTTGGAGTGCTTTTGGTAGAAATAACTTGATACTAAAAGGAAATATGCCTATGTGTTTGAAAAGGAAGTTTGTAACAAATGTATTTAACCAGTTCTTACTTATGGATCTGAGACTTGGACACTCAATAGAAGAGCAATACAGAGACTCCAAACCACTCAACGAAGTATGGAGAGATGCATGTTGGGAGTAACAAGAAGAGATCGAAAATGCAATCTATGGGTAAGAAAACAAACAGGTGTTACTCACCTCATTGAAAAAATTAAAAGATTGAAGTGGAGTTGGGCTGGACATATTGCTAGAAGAGATGATAATAGATGGACAATTGAAATCTTAAACTGGATTCCAAGAGATTGTAAAAGACCCAGAAAGAGACCACATGTGAGATGGATGGATGAAATAAGAAAGTGTGCAGGGGTGATGTGGAGAAGAGAAACTAAAGATCGGAGAAGATGGATTAAACTTGGAGAGACCTTCATCCTGCAGTGGATTGATAATGGTTGATGATATGAATCTCTTAAAATAGAAAACTGGGCGAAGAATGAAAAAAAGAATAATACAGAGATTTTGCAATTGTTAAAGTTTATCTTTGGAACTAATAAGCAAACCATCATTTTATTGGAAATTTCTGAACAAGAAATGGCTTGATAGATAGCAAAGAACAAAGGGAGTGAGGATTCTCTTCTTCTCACCAGCCACATTCCAAAGAGTTGGAAAAACTAACAATTAGCTTAAAAATTGAACCTCTCTTGATTGATTTATCAATTATTCTATTGTTGAGTTAATGCGTAAAATATTAAGAGATACAAGTCAAAGCAATAACTACTTCATTCAGTGAAACAATGCCATTTAAAACTTCTCTTTGGGATCCCAATGGACCTAAAGTAATACTTTTTTTTTTATCTACTACAAAATATAATTATAGATATTAATTTTAAAAAAATTTATAAAGTTTAGCATTTTATCTGATTTAATGATTATGATTTTTTTTTTAAAAAAAAGTAAATATATTAATGGTAAGAACGTTTTTTATAAACATAATGGAGAAGAAAGAATTTATAAAAGAATAGTTAGCAAAGAAGGAATTGTTAAAATTGGGTATTTGAATATGCAAGGTGGTAGGAGACCAGAAAAGTGGCTGGAATTAAACAAAGCAATTGAAAATGAAGAGCTTGAGGTATTAGTAGTAGTGGAAACACATCTAAGAGAAGAATGCGAACCTATTTTAGAAAATGTGGTATGGCAGGGTATAAATAGAAAAGAAAAAAGGGGTGGTAGTATAGGTGTTATATCAAAAAAATATTAATATTGTTAAATGTCGAACATTTGTGGTTTGAAATAAGGTTGGGTAGATGGATGGTGGTGGTAGTGTATATAGCCACTGGAGATAGTCAAACCGTAATGGAGTAGAACAGTAGAATATATGAATGCCTAGTTAAGGATATACAGAGTTTTAAAGAAAAGGGCAAGAGAATAATGGTTATAGGGGATATGAATGGACATATTGAAGAAATTGATGATGTAGATAATAAAGAATGGTCAGGTTTTGAAGGAATTTTGTCAAAGAGTGAATTTGAGCATTGGGAATTTATTAAATATGTATGAGGGACATTACACATGGTCTAGGAATAATATATTTCACACAATAGATTATGTATTGATAGAAAAAGAGGGAATGAATAAAATACAGAAAAATTAAGATGTTTGATAATGAAGAGAGAGTATGTAATAGTGATCATAACTTTATTGTAAGAAATGGTTAGTAATGTGATGGAGAATAGAAATAAAAGTAGAAACAATAGTGAAAGGTGTGGATGGAGAGTGAATGATAAGAATAAGTTGGAAGAGGTTTTTATACAAGTTGTAGAAGCCATGGAACAGTTGGTTAGGGATGAGTATAAGGACTGGTGTGGTAAAATAGAAAAAGTTGCAAATAGGATTTTAGTTGAGAATATGCAGAAGAATAAAAGTAATTAAGATTTAGTAAAAGTGTAAAAGAGAGGAAAAAAGCATGCAGAGAATATAAGTGTGCTATTAAGAACAAAGAAAGTGAAAAAGATATTAATGCTAAATTGGAAAAGTAGTTAGGAAAAAAGAAGTTGGCTAAAATGGATAATTATATAGAGAGGTTGAAGTTGAATAGTAAATTGTTGGAGAATATTAATAAAAGTGGAAGAGATGGGAATAAGAAATTTTGGAATTACATTAAGAGGAGAAATGTAGGGGAGAGAGATAGTATTAATAGATGATGAGGGAATAGAGTGTAGCTTTAGAGAAGAATTAGAGAGAATCTTAAATAGATATGTAATGGATATAGAAAAGATGTTAGATGTGAAGGACTTAGTGATAGAAAACATGAAAGCATTTAATAATGGGAATATTAGATTCACAAAAAATGAACTGAATGAGGCAGGGAAGAGATTGAAAAGTGGAAAGGCAAGAGTTATAGATGGATGGTCAGCAGAGATGGTAATGAATTTAGGGCATAGAGCAAAAGTAAAGTTATTATGTTTTAATAAGATGACACAGAAGAGTTTTTCCGGGTAGTTGGGATAATACAAGAGTAAGATTATTATTTAAAGGAAAGGGTAAGGATCATAGAAAGTTAAATAATTATAGGCTGATAGCGGTAACATCAGTTTTATATAAAGTTTTCTCATATATGGTGGTTGGAAGAGTTGTAAAATGGGTGGAAGAGAATAATGTAGTGGGGGGAAATGCAAGGAAGTTTTAGGAAATATAGGAGATAGTTTATTTGTAGTTACACAACTTATGGATATGAATAGGAATTTAGATAGATCATTATATATGAATTTTATAGAATAATTAAATGACAATTTACACAAAGGAATAAAAATCCAATATCAACTTACTTCGAACCATTAATTTGGATCTCATTGCTCAGCATGTCAAGCTTCCCCCTATTGCCTGGGCCAATGGAATGCTGGACACAACAAAATTTCACTTAACAATTTCACAACCAGTGTTTAAATCATTTCAAAGGATTTTTCTTCTTGTTTTATTTGTAATATCAACAACAGACACTAACAATACTTTATATCATTTACCACAACAGCTGAACATCATGAGCATTATAGAGCACCCAAATACCAGGTACAGGTACCTAGCAATAGAATTCTATGATTTATAATCAAAAGTGCCAATTTCAAATCCAGGTTAAAAGAATGGGAGCTTTGTCCTCATAACCATTGATGAAAATTGCATCAACAGTAATACTCACAAATGCATATTTTGGGTACTCCTCTGGTGCTTTCCAAAAAATGCTGCAGCCATTTGGGAAAATTACTTTCTTCAAACAGATCTATCTTTGAGATACTCCAATACCCATAGCAACAAATAGATTTGAGTTTAAACTTACATCAAGACCCTGAACCTAACAACATAGGAAATCCAGATCCTTGATCATAAGTCCACATTATCCTTATACATCAGGGGTTAAAATCCCAGTGTTATGCCTATTGTCAGTGATGTCAACCTTACCACACAGTATAACAAGATCAGAATACAACACCAGATTCCCATGGAAATCAAACAGAGCAACAAGGATACAAAGGTCAACCTGAAAAAGTAATGCCAACACAAAGACACATCCAATTAACCACTGAACCACAGATCATCACACAAAACAATGATCACAAGCTTAATGATAATTTTGACACAAAAACATCAACCCCATCCTTCACAAAAGATCATCAATCCAACAAGGTAAACAGTCCATGTATAATAATGAATAAGACATTTGTGCAATTTCTGGAAACAATAACACCATGCCTTCCACCAATAACAACCCCAACAACAATTGCTATCCTTAAAAGCAAATAAAAAATCAAAAACAGAAGATATTCAAGATAAATCTACTGGGGTTGTAAATGATCATAGCTCAACAACTCCTATGGACACAACATTCCCCACAAACAATCTGAACAATATACAACACATGGACAGGGAATCCATAACCAATGTCAAAACTCAGTTCTTACTGCCAATAACAGGCAGCACCAAACAGTAATCATACAATAAACCATTTAAGTATATAGTGCAGCTTGGCCTTCTTCTCTAAATCTCTTCATCATAACTTCAATCAATCTAAGCAAATTAAGATAAAAAGTAGTTCATTTAACATTAGGGATGTTAATTCAATCTCAAAATTATACCACCAGATCAATGGATGGACATCATTAAACCATATATTTTGAGGCTGCTTGAAATAAAGATTTACAATGGCTCCAAAAGTGATCTCTCAATAAGCAGGTATTCTGGGCATGTCCCAGGGACACTGCATCATTGACTGCTAGTACTGGAATCATTATTACTTTAGCCTGCCCATTCTCATATTTCAATATTCTATATATAGATTAATACCAATTAATTATCACATTACCCTACCATGGCATAACAATCAATATTATATTTGTCTATATTCTCCCTGGCTGAAAAATCATATCAAATATAATACTTGCTATTAATTCACTTTTTTTGGGCCTACTTCACACTTGACAATTCTTATTTGTGATTTTAACCCTGACTACTCTATATTCACCTCTAAGTGATTACACCTGATTACCATCTCTCTTCTGAGTACCAAGAGTTTTTACCAAAAAATGCAGTTATACCACACAACATGCCATTCTACTGACCTTTATTTTTATTCACCAATGTTGCACCATCTAATTGATATAACTCTTAATCCTTCTCCATTCTCTGGTCACACTGTACAAACCATCTCACTAGCCTTCAAACCACCAACGTCTTCATGGAAAAAACAACCAGACTTCTCTTTCCATCATTTACCTTAAGTTTTTGTTTTCAGAAACATATATAATGCACAATAAGCTAGAACCTTTATCCATTGATCCAATCCAAAAATATATTTTGTGAATATACTCTTCTTTAATATCAATCCAATTACTCCCTCCTATCTCTCCTGGCATATGTCAATGATGTACACAAAGGAATAGTCAGGTTAAAGCCCATGGAGCATACCCATCAACACATACATAATCTTACAAAAATCTATCAACAAACATGCCAGAAACATAAAGAATATTTTTGGCAACCAAAAGAAGAATTTGTCTGAGGCAACAACACATATAGACCAGAGGATATATCTGTTGGGCACTGGAATATCCTTTCAAGATTAAAGTCCTCATGAAAATTATACTGGATATGTACCAGTCGAAAATGTATATTCATTCAACAAGATTTAGAATCTAAGCAAAAGTACCCCGAATCCAATCATGTGCAAGATACACAGGTCAGGAGCAATCATGAATTCTAACCTATTTGCCTATTCTCCAAATCTATAACATGAACAACGCCTATGGTGATACCACATAAATTCATTATATCCCAGCCCGATGCTACAACACTTTACATGAGACTCAACTGGTGATGATGATGATGAGATTGAGTGAACCCAAGATATTAAGTTATGAGTATACATAAATATAAATATTAATAAGGAGATTCGGACATCTGGATTAAGTTTCAAATATTAATATTTATTTTGAACAGAATTAAACACGAGTTTTAGATATATAATTAACTCTACGCTTATAAAACTTTATTTTCATTACAAACATTAAAGAATTTTGTTACGATTATTTTGATTTTGACAAATATTAATTTAGTGTGGCGGTTACCAGAAATGGATTTATCGGAGTGGTTTGGTGGATGTTTTATACATAAAAAATACATTTATAAAGATACAATCGAATTTCGCTGATTGGATGATTTTAATACATAAGTTTATTTTATTTAGATATTTGATTTATAATAATTAAAAATGAGGATACATTTTAATCAGCAGAATACATTATTTCTTTTACATTTTCAGCAGTTAACGATAAAATATAGCGAAAACTCAGTAATTGCATGAAAGGTTTATTTCAATAAGAGGGAGGCCAGCTTCATGAGAAGTTGGATTTAAACTCCAACAAATAAAAAAAAAAACGTTTTATTATCACATATCATTACGATTTACTTTGCTAAACAGGCTGGAAAACTAACTGAAAGAAATGGCGGTGCTAGCATATTATCAGCGAGAGGAAATGGCACATTTGACCAGGATAAGGTCATTCTCCAATTTTCTATAATGATGACACATGCCAGCTTCATGCTAAAATGGTACAGGGAGAAAAAGGTTGGTAGGCACATCTATACATTGCTTCATATACTCTAACCTGTATGTTCTAGAAGTAAACATAGACTTCTTTTATGAACGAGGTATGAACAATGAAGCTTTGAATCCCTGGAGTGAGGTACAGGCAATTCAAAGCAGTATATAATATATATATTTGGAGGAGAAGAATGACTAACGAAATGATCGTGACTCCCAGGAGTGAGGTACAGGCAAATCAGATCGAAGCCTTATGCGGCTTATGAATAATTGGACATATGCTAGCAACGCTATCATAATAATATAACATCATTAAATTTAATTGAAGAAACACCTTAAATGGTTTAACAAATACGTAATGATTTGCTAAAATAATAACCTATGTAATCTAAAGTCATTGATTATAAAGTAAACTCATTAATGAAGCATGCATTACTCCCCCCTTCTTGAATCAGTATTTTAACATAGGGAACAATACTAATATTCACACACTTTATAGTGCAAATTACAAAACAAATTTAAGTTGCCAGCCTTTATGGTGATGATGATCAATAAGAAATTTATAAAACTAATGTACACCAATCCCTCCCCCCGGATTGCAAAAGTATTTATACATTTTGTATAAATTTACGATAAAACATATAAAAAAGAGGTATTCATTTAAAGCACAAACCCAATCTTACGAGGTATTTAAGATAAATAACAAGAACTCATTAATTCCCTCCTTCATAAATTCACAAGATTAAGTTTCAGTGGCATTTATAAATAAAATTAAGTGAGAAAATATTAAAATTAAATCAAAACCGCACTAAATGATAAAAATAATAAGCGTGAGTTGGATGACAGATTAATTAGGTAGCAGAGGATTGAAATAAAAAAAATTAACAGAACTTTTAAAAACATTAAACAAAGAAAATTAGTTTACAAATTAAATTACAACATTAAAATGGGTTGTTAAGGCTATTATACAGTCTTTGGGCTGGTTACCTCAGGATTTCATGAAGTATTGACACATCTTCTGTGGCAGGCGGCATTCTTGGAGCTACAGCTTGGCACGAGTTAGGCTGAAGATGGCAGGCAGGTGGCTTGGCCCTCAAAATTTCAACGGACGTGAAGACACCTAGCAACCATTGACCAAACTCTGACACAATAGATTTTTAGCCCTATTTATGTCAGTTTTTAGCCCCTCAGAGAATGTTTATTTTAATTAGGTTTCCTGGCTCTAATGGATCTCTAATTTACAAGAGTCTTTTCTCTATTGTTAGTAAAGATGCAATCGTGAGATAACTGTCTAAAATCAATTCAAATCAATTTCCTGTTTGGAAATGGATTTGACAAAAAACAATGTTAATAGCTAACTAAAATCCATTAGCTTTGTTTTAGATTTTACTTTTTTTTTAACTTTAATTTACAAATTCCTTCTTTTAAAATCATGAAACCAAACTTCCCACCCCTTTAATTATTTTTAGACAGTCATCTGGAATTTATATGTACTTTTATATATAAAAAGATATAATTACAATGTATTAATTTCAATAATTATGCGCTTTTAACGCTCGTTAAAGAAGTTATATTTATTAATAATTTATTTAAAGCTTAGCGCTTTCAAAGCTCCATGACTTCATACTCATAGCTGTGTATTAATTTATATAAATAGTGTGTAAAAGGTCTACCCATCCCTCGCATATGTATGTATAAATGGATTATTCTCCTGTACATGAGGAGTCAGAATGACTAATATGTCAACATGGGTAGGATGATAACCTTGGCACTAACAAGGGCTTTGAGCGTCTCACCATCAGATTTTCAATGAAATGGAAGGCTGAAGAGTTGTGAGTTGGAATAGTTTGAAGCCTGTCCATTAAAGTATGAAGATTGGCTATCTTAATATAAAGCTGAGCACTGATTGTATATATGTGTGGAGATGGTAATCTGGACCAAGTGATGATTGCTGGTTTAGCATGAAATATGTATATTGGTGATTATTTTTCTTTCCAACATGTGTGTGATCAGGTGGGTCAGCAATATGAGATGGCACTGAGAGTAGTGGGTCGTGTGAAAGTCTTGAGTTCAAATCCCGCATATATTATTTTCTAACCTATCAAATCCAATTCAATTAAAGAATTCGAAAGCATAACGATTCGTATATGAAGATCTTCACCCGTATAGAACGGTAACAAACCATATTTTACCTAATAGCTCGACGTTTGGTTAGTTATAATAATTCAGCTACAGCGATATGCAGTCAAGACACAGATAGAATTTAAAAAAATTATCATTAATAAAATAAATTTAAAAAAAAAATTTAGAATAAACTACCATTCTCTCTCTATCCAAAACACATTCTCTAAGCTGTAAGTACTTGCACTGTTCGACAATGATGATGATTTTTTCATGTCATTGTTAATATTACTGACTAAAACAAAACATTCATTAATTTGCCAATCTGATCTCAATATTTTGTTATTATACAATTAGAAGTTTCAATCTCTTAAGCCATGCCACGCTGGTAATATTGATCATAATTAATCACTCCTTAATTTAAGAGCACTTATAATAATGACATTAATCTCAGGGTTCTCTGTTATATTTAAGAAAAATGCTCGGCAGTATTGTGTTGTCGCATATGACTGACATTCTGGTCGGCTATAGGAAACATTTACCTTATTTAAATTCCAGGTATCTTCATCCACATATCACTATTATAATATTTAAAGAGATGATAACCATATTCAATAACAACGCATAAATTTGAATAATACAGCCCTTTTTTATCCCGAATCTCAGTCGGAATGATGAAAAGACAAGGGTGCTTTTGTGTCCTTCCATCATCCATGACAACACAATAATTTAACTAAGATTTATTACTTAGACACTTCACTTAAATGTGTACGGAACAATGTGCAACCAAAGCTAGTAGTTTGGGAATAAAGTCATCTTTACACACATAAAATAAAATGTCTTGGTCTGAAGTTTTCAATCCCATAAATAATTCTTATTAAACTAAAATATAATGAAATATTCCAATCTGCTTAAATTTATCTGTCTGGTGTATTGAGTTTTAGGAGTTTAATGATTTCGGACTCAAGGAAAGTATTGCAAGTATTATGCAAATACACTTTTATTTAGCACACAAGAAAAATGACTCTAAACAACGTGTAACAAGACTATAATTTATTATTAAAGTTTAACAAGATTATAATTTATTATTACAGTTTAACAGGACTATACTTTATTCTTAAAACACTAAACAAACATATAAATGTGGTTTTAATTTCTCCTTATTTGTAATAATGAAAATACTTAATTGTAAATTATTAGAGAAAAAATATATAGTTAATAATAATAAATTTGGCTGAACATTTTCGAGGAACTGTGCCTCATACTCATAGCCTTCGTGAAAATGTACTTAATGTATGTAAATGAGAATATTCAAATGAGTTACTGTTACGTAGCCCATTTTTTCGAGATGTCGAAGCACGTGTCTCTTCTGTTGATTGCATGGATGTCTCTGTTAATGTAGAATGCCTCTTTTATTTTCCTCCTGTAGTCGTTTGGTTCTGAGCATAAAATAATGGGGTTAGCGGGGATGAAATTGTGCCCTGATTGTTTAGTATGTTCAAAAAATGCAGAAGATGTACTGCTGTTCGTTTGGGCTCTGTTGAAGGTGTACCGATGTTGAGCCAATCTGGTGTTAATTGTGGCTTTCGTTTCACCATAATATGTGGCGTGGCATCCGGCTTGGGGGCAGGAAATGGAGTACACCACATGTGGGGTGAGCGCTGGATCAATGTAGTCTTTGGAGTTATTGATCAACCTATTAGTGTTGGGTGGAGTTCTGAATATTATGCTGAATTTGTTGCTCAAACACTTTTAACATCAAACTCAACCGAGATAAATTTATTAATGGTGTGCTTCGGAATTTCAAGGACAAAGGGATCACTAAATCCGAGTATTACAGGATTTATCCTTCTGCCACTAGACCTCCCCGAATGTTTGCCCATTCAAAACAACATAATCCAGGTGAACCACTTAGATTAATGATGGATTTCTCTGGCGTGCATTATTTCAATACGGCCAAATTGGTTAATCAATTAATTATAGATTACCTTAATTTTGGCTCATACACAATAAATTCATCTTTTCAATTCATCTCCAGAATTAAAAACACTCAAACCTCTCATAGCTCGGTTATGGCCACGATGGATGTGAAGGAATTATATGGATCAATCAATAGAAAAGCATCCATCCAAATTATACACGAAGAGTTGTTGCGAATATCTTGTCCTAACGAGAGAATTAAATTCATTATGGCTTTCCTGACATGGCTTGACTCCCATATCTTCACTCTTTTCGAAGATAAATGGTACACAATGCAAGATGGTTGGCCCATGGGCCTCCCTATCAGTGGCGTGTTATCCAGTATATACTTAAATAAATATGAGCAATCCATCATTCCAAAATATTTCAATAATAACCCAGACTTCATATATATACGATATGTAGATGATATTTTCATTATAACATCTAAAAATAATATTTTAAATATACAACGCGAATTACAAAGCACAACTAAACTATCTTTCTCTATTACATATGAAAACAGTAATGAACTCAAATATCTCGACCTTTCCTTGTCAAGAGACCGCCACTCAATAGATTACAAAATGATTGTACCATTCGAAATCCGAAGCTGCATCCATCCTAATTCTAAATCACCCGCATCGCACAAATTCGCAGGTCTCAAAGCATTTATGTTTAGAAACTATCACTTGTGTAAATATGAAGCACATATGAAGGAAAATATAAACAATTATATTAAAGACCTATTAGCAGCAGGATTTAAATACAAAACCATTAGGAGGAAAGTCATGAAATTCAACAGCACAATAGATGATAAATTGCCTCGCACCAATCTACCTAGAATAACGGTCCCCTACATCCCTAAAATATCCAGCAAACTAACGAAAACCTTGAGCAACAAATTCAGCATAATATTCAGAACTCCACCCAACACTAATAGGTTGATCAATAACTCCAAAGACTACATTGATCCAGCGCTCACCCCACATGTGGTGTACTCCATTTCCTGCCCCCAAGCCGGATGCCACGCCACATATTATGGTGAAACGAAAGCCACAATTAACACCAGATTGGCTCAACATCGGTACACCCTCAACAGAGCCCAAACGAACAGCAGTACATCTTCTGCATTTTTTGAACATACTAAACAATCAGGGCACAATTTCATCCCCGCTAACCCCGTTATTTTATGCTCAGAACCAAATGACTACAGGAGGAAAATAAAAGAGGCATTCTACATTAACAGAGACATCCATGCAATCAACAGAAGAGACACGTGCTTCGACATCTCGAAAAAATGGGCTACGTAACAGTAACTCATTTGAATATTCTCATTTACATATATTAAGTACATTTTCACAAAGGCTATGAGTATGAGGCACAGTTCCTCGAAAACGTTCAGCCAAATTTATTATTATTAACTATATATTTTTTCTCTCTAATAATTTACAATTAAGTATTTTCATTTTTTAGAAAACATAGTGGAAATAGTATTCCATATTAAGAATCACGCGCCATCACACACACTTCCCCCTATGCTTTTGAACTGCATACAACTTGAAATGTCTTTTCAGCAGAGTTTTTCTGATTTCACATACAAATGCCCATTTACGCGCTCCGTGATGAGAACTTGCAAATGTCATCTGTAAGTTATTCAAATCATCGTTGAGTGAATTGCCAGATGGCCACACAAGTGGATGCACAATATTGTGTTTCCTCAGAAAGAGGTGCCTACTGCAAGCATACCTATGTACATTTGGAAAGAGGTGTTGTTGAACCACGCTCCAAAATTCCATTACTTGCTAGCCTTGAGGC
>JAQFVV010007250.1:0-121958 GCA_028023455.1 Epiperipatus broadwayi | reverse complement strand
TGAGTCTGTTGTAACTGAATGTAGCAGAAGTTCTCCACAATCAAAGAAATTGAGATTAATATAGCTCTATTTAGAAAATTTCTGCCTTTCACAAAAAAGATGGAAAGAGCCTAGAAAATCTATAACATATGGTCTAAGGTTCTCAAGCTTAGGCTGAATTAATCACAACAATGGCAGCAGCAACAACAATAATAATAACAATAATAATATACAGAGGCTGCTAAACTCTCCATACAGTAGCACCACTCAGTGCAAGCCGGAAAGGTAGGAAATGGATGCAAGAAGATTTGGACAAAAAAACCTATCTAGTGTCTACTCATCCAATATCCCCAGACTTGTTTCTGACTTGGGCCTTCATCAGTGAGAAAAAGAGCACTAGATAGGAATTTTATCCACAAACCTTTTTGCATCCATTGATTACCCTGGCTTACACTGAGTGAGTTTAGTCTCTGTGTAAACAGCTTGTGTAAGTAGAAAGAATGGTGATCATGTGATATTTAGTGCTTTAATAATAAATAATATCATCATCATCAGCAGCAGTGTAGTAAAACAGAAGATGGTGGATAATAATCTGTTTTCTTAAATCTACATGGGTAGAATATGCAAACATTATACAAAGTTTTTAAGATCAACAGAGGACTTTATTTGTGGCTAAAAAGCTATCAAAATTATATAGCTGCTCTTAACAAGTTATTTTTAGAGGAAAGAAGATTAATAGAACAGGGGGATTGCTACATTCTTCTTTTTGGAAGGGCAGAACAGTCAGTGAGAAAGAATGCATAGTGTTGAATTACTGGAAGTCTAACTTACTATCTTTTATTGTTGGGAGTTTATTGTTGTGTCAATGAAAGGTCAAAGGTATTAAAATCTGCCTAAGAGAATGTTACTAGTGATCATTTTATTAGTGCCTATACTTAAAATTTAGATTCATAGAATTTGGAGAAAAAATCTTTTATTCATTGATGGATAGTATTATCTATATTGTAATGCTACTGAGCTGTCTCATTAAAATTGTGTTTACAATTATTAAAAATAAAAAATCTCTAAAATAATGCGGAAGTTTAAAATTGATAATGAATAATAAAATCAATAAGTTGCCATAAATAATTGAATTATAAACAAAGAAAAACATTTCGTTTGAAATAAATAAATTTAAAGGTTTTTTTTATTGTTAGTTTAAACAAAATACAGTTCGCTAGGAGAAGGTGATCTATAAAAGTTTCAAGATTGATTGAAAGGGGGAGGAAAATTAACTTAGAAAATTTTAAAAAGTAATTAAAGTGGTTAAACACATAACAGTTTGGCACTCTCTTTTTTATTTGATTTAAAGAAAAAAGGAAATCTTAAAAACTAAAACTCTTTTTTTATATATAAAATAAATAAGATTGTTTATAATGAGTTAATTTTAAAAAAGTAAAGAATTATGGTGAAATGTGTAAGTGTTGATAAAATGATATATGAAAGATAAAAAATATTGTATACACTCATAAGTGATATAAAAACAGAATTTGCAATGACTACTAATTAAAAATCCACAAAACAACAAATTAGCAATGGCTACCAACTGACAACAGGATTAACATCTTATCAAAGGAATGCAATCAAAAACAGTGGAGGAATTTTAATAAAAGATATAGTTGGCAGACATAAAAACCAATTACCAAAGTGACAACAGGTTATGACATAAATAGTCTGGTTTGTCATCGTTTAATCAGTTGAGTTCACAATCAGAGCTTAGTTGAGTTGAGTTTAATCTATCAGTTGAGATCACAATCAGATCAGTTCAGTTCAGTCTAAGAATTCAGCCTATCAGTCCTTTAATTAGTCAATCAATCAGTTGACAATGCAGTGTTAAAAGCTATTGGAAGCATTATACACTTTTTAAAATAATTTGGTTATTCCATTATATGATAAAAATTACCAGTTTAAAATTACCTTATCTCATTTGATCAAAATAGAATAAATTATATTTGGTCATTTGTGCTTTAAGCAAAAAAAGTTCAAATCTAATCTAATTTTTTTTTTCATTTATGTGATTGAAAAGCATCAATATTCTATTATTTTTGTATTAATAAAGAATTGCAGAAATCTCTTCAATAATTTAGACTGCCACTTTTAAAATATGTGTCATTTCATATAGTTAATTTTCAAGCATTAAATTATCCATAATGATGTCTTCATTACAAAATATATAATTACCATATAATATTAAATCATCTAGTACTTAACTACTGTTACACAATGCTTTATTTATCACCCTCTTTTACAGTTTACAGTTTCGATTGCCCCAGCAATCTTCTTCAGAACTTTTATATCTCCTAAATTTGAATTTAGCAGTTGAAGTTAGGAGATATAAAAGTTCTGAAGAAGATTTCTGGGACAATCGAAACTGTAAAAGAGGTTGGTGAATAAAGCATTGTGTAACAACAGTAGTAAAGTGCATGGATGATTTAGTATTATATGGCATACATTTGGCAATACAATAAGAAATAGTAGTTATTATACTTCTTGAAGAAAATATATAATTTTGGTCAACTTTACATAAAATTGACAATAAACCAATTGAAGAGTTAAAGCAATGGAAAAGTATTGATATATTTAACATAAATAAATAAATAAATAAATAAATTTATACTTTAAATAAAAGTTATTTTCATTTTTTAGGAACATTTTCAAGATGAATTGTCACCTACCATAAATTATAATGCAAAAACTCCTATTGATAATTAAAACAAGCAAAACTCTCCATACAGTAGTGCCACTCAGTGCCAACCAGAATAATCAATGGATTCCAGAAGGCTTGTGCATAAAATCCCAATCCAATGCCTACTCATCCAATATTTCCAGCCTAGTTTCTAGCCTGTGGCATTCTGGCATCCATTGATTACTCTGGTTGGCACTGAGTGGCACTACTGTATGGAGAGTTTTGCCTGTTTAATAACAGTAATGTGCTAACATAGGAAATAGTGATCATGTGATGTTTAGTGGTTTAACACCAATCCTGTCCTATTGATAATCATTAAAAATACCTTAAAAATAAAATATATATATATATATTAATTGATAAATAAATATCAACTTATTATTTCTATTTTATAATCTACAAAATTAACTCCACAAAAGTAATATTATAAAATATATTTTAATGCTTTCAATCATCTAATGATGGTTATTTTCAAAATTTCAAAATTTAAATTCCTTTTCCAAAGTCATCAGTGCAATTCTATTTAGTCACCTATCTTCTTTACCTTCATTATCCGTTTTGAAATCAGTTGTTAATTCTGTCATATCTATCCTTTAATCTTATGCTTTCTTTCTGCCTTCAATTTTTCTAAAAAAACATTTAAGTTTTTTTTTTAAACTTCAGCTATTTAAGTGTAATGTTGACACACACTGAACTTATTGATATTTTTACTAGTCGTAAATCCACTGTCTTGTTTTTATATAACATAGCTTCTCTTATTACATATCCAGTACAGAAATTGAATAGGTTGGTTGTTAATATTAGACTGTTCAGGTTTTTTTAATGTGAATCAGTTTAAGAATAATTTCTAGACCTACATATTTTCTACTGGAACAATAAAATGCTTTGATATAATCAGGTTTGCTAAGGGCATATTCAATAATAGCATGGTCCTCTAAATCAGAATTTATATTGGAATATATATAAACATTACAAGCATAAAGCTTTGTAGAGTTAAAAATAGATATCTTAGTTCTGCTTTGTATGTCCATGGAAAAGATACAGGCCACACTATTGATTTTGATGAAGCTAAGGTTGTCTTCTTTTAGAGAAATGAAATCAAAAGAAGAATTAAAGAGTCTTTATTATTGAAAATTTATTATTCTGAAGCAATTAATTTATTTAAGAGTTCTTTTAATATTAAGGGTGGATGGGAAATGAATGGATTTGTGGGTAGTTTTTAATAGTATATCTATTGTGTAGGCTTTTTGTAGTTCTTTACACTTGAGAAGTCTTCTTGTAGCAATGAAACCTTAGGTTGTGTTTTAATATTATTTTTATGCTGGTCTGGTTTAATTTTAGATTTGGGGTAGTTTTGATATATATATATATTGTAACGAGCACATATATACGTTACATTATTTTTTATTAGTAAACTTAAAAAAAAAAAGTTCGCCAATAAAAATTTTTTTTTTAAGAATTAAAAACTGAAAATTAAAAAATCATCTTAAACGTGCATATATATAAAATCACACAGATAAATAATTATTAAAATAAAACTTTATTAAAAAAAGAGTAGTTTAAAACTAAATTTTCAGAAAAGATTTAGAGATAAAAATATATGTTTAAGTTGAAAACAAATTAATTAATGTTTTGTAAAATGGAAATGATTATTTTAATTAGTAAACTAGCCTTTGGGCATTTAAATGTATAAGTATTGGTCAGATAGGAAAACAATACAATAGAAACTTTTAGCAAATGAAAGAAATCCATCAGGAAATCAGACCTCAATGAAAAGTTTTTCACCATCATGACGTAATGTTGAGTTAATCCACAAAATTATTATAAAAGGAAAGGTTTGAAAATAAGAGAGTGAATTAGTTATTACGATGTGACTATATGTGTTAGTGTGGAGTTGAAGGAGAAGGGATTGAAAAGACGCACTCTTCAATCCCTTCAGTTTTGTTAAAAAAAAAGAAGAGAAATGACATCGTTTGTTTTTCTACATTAAGGAACAACTAAACTAAAAGACCTCCGGATAAATAAATAAAAAACAACGGCTAACTCAACCAATCTTTTTAGGACGGCATGGGAATTCATTTTTTCTTAAATTTTTTTTTTTAACAAAACTGAAGGGATTGAAGAGTGTGTCTTTTCAATCCCTTCTCCTTCAACTCCACACTAACACATATAGTCACATCGTAATAACTAATTCACTCTCTTATTTTTAAACCTTTCTTTTTATAATAATTTTGTGGATTAACTCAACATTACATCATGATGGTGAAAAACTTTTCATTGAGGTCCGATTTCCTGATGGATTTCTTTCATTTGCTAAAAGTTTCTATTGTTTTCCTATCTGACCGATGCTTATACATTTAAATGCCCAAAGGCTAGTTTACTAATTAAAATAATCATTTCCATTTTACAAAAGATTAATTAATTTGTTTTCAACTTAAACATATATTTTTATCTCTAAATCTTTTCTGAAAATTTAGTTTTAAACTACTCTTTTTTTAATAAAGTTTTATTTTAATAATTATTTATCTGTGCGATTTTATATATATGCGAGTTTAAGATGATTTTTTAATTTTCAGTTTTTAATTCTTAAAAAAGAAATTTTTATTGGTGAACTTTTTTTTTTTATGTTTACTAATAAAAAATAATGTAACGTACGTATGTGCCCATTACAATATATATATATGTAAACTTATAAATAAATATTAGAAAATACAGTAATTAATTTTTTTTTAAAAGAACAAAAATATAAATGTCACTTAGGAGGTCTTTCAACTATTCTTGTAGTCTTTGTCAATGAATACTTTGAAAGGTCAACTTTCCCATAATTCCATGATCTTAATGTTTGTTGCCCACCTATTGATTAAGTCTTGCTTGTATTTATATATTAACATAGCTTTCTTGATTTTTCTTTTATTATTATTTCTTTCAGTTTGCAATATTTTTACTTATTATAATTGAAATCAAAACCATATTTACATGATTTATTATGGTCATAAAAAACAGAAGCTGATAAATTATCATTATCTTTAGAATTTTGTTTCATATTTTCAAAATATTAGTTGATAAAGATTAGGATGATAATCAAAAGCACTTCTAAGTGACATTTATATCTTTTGTTCTTTTTAAAAAAAATAATTACTCTATTTTCTAATATTTATTTATAAGTGTGTATATATATATATGTGTGTGTGTATGTGTGTGTGTGGGGGGGGGTGCATATTACTTTCTGATATTTGCTGACTTTTTAAATTATCCAATTCACACCAGAAGTTTTCTGATGTCATCTAAATTAGCTTGCATATCTAAACAATTTTTTTAAAGGTAAGGTTTTAATGTATGGATATGATTTTTAGCATAATTTTACTTGTAATAATCATAAGATAATCACCTCAATGCATGTGCTATATAAATTTATAAAGCTGAGGAATACTCTCACTTTTTAAACACAAGATAGAATTTTTGAAAAGATAAGAATAAATTCATCTTATCTATTTTACTTAAACTCATGACAGTGCATGTGTCAGGATAATATACTTTAAGACTATTACAAATAAAACATGGCATTACATAAATAAATAATTAGTTTTATACACAATCAGTACTTGTGAGTTATCAAGTAAATCAAGATGGCACCTTGTATTTTTAATGAACGTACAGTTTCAAGGGCCGGCCTATAATATGCTGAAGATGTGTTAATTGTTAAATTAAAACAAAATTAATAAATCAATTGTTAAATTAAAAAAAAAGAGAGTAAATTTTGATAAATTTCATTAAGAAACTTCATTTCAGTCTTATTTATTTACTTATAACATGGGTAGTGATGAAATGCTCTTAACATGGTCATCCTTTGGTTCAATTCAATGTGTTGTTTTTTGTCGGCAGTATTTTTAGGAAATTATTGTAATGATAAAAATTTGGGACCTTCCTATCACAGAACATGATGCAATGGACTATTTCCAAAGATACAGGATTCTGCCCTTCTGAAAAGTGTGTGCTAATGGTCATGATATGATTTCATGCTGCTGGCATGAATTTGGTGTAAATATTATATATATTTTGCCATTTTTCTGTTAATATTTTAATCCAAAAAGAAAATAAACTGTAAATATTGTAATTAATTTTTCCACAATTTATTATTTTAAAATAACAGTAATAAAAAATAAAATGTAATTATTAAATATAACATTTCCTGGTAGACATTTTTTTTTGTTTCGGGGGGGGGGGGGGCTGAAATTGTAGATTTATTAAAAATACAAGCTATTGGTTTACTTGACAACTCACAAGTACCACATAATCTTACTTGTATAAAAAATATCAAATGAATATTCATGCTCTATTAAGATTTCTATTTTGACGTAAAAAAAAAAAAATTGATTTCATTCCATCCTGAGAACAATGACCAGTTTTCTAGACTAACTGGCATAATTTGGTCAGTATTTTCATAGATTATTCTTCAAACTCTAATATTAAGTATATAAAAAACATTAACATTTATGGAAAAGTGATGTTTATAAATTAAAATGGTCTGAAATTATAGTTTGGGGCAATTGGAAATAGAACAACCTGGTGCCATCAGGTAAGTACAGGCTGTTTAGTCAGATCATATCTTAGAAGTGGATTACATTTATTGATATCGTTGGCTGTGTGTTTATATAATAAGTTGCATTTGAGTTTATATTTAAATTATTAGAGTAAATAAATGTAATATCTGTCTGTCTGTCTGTCTGTATACCTACCTACCTTTCTACCTCCCTCCCTCCCTCCCTACCTACCTATCTATCTATCTATCTATCTATCTATCTATCTATCTATCTATCTATCTATCTATCTATCTATCTATCTATCTATCTATCTATCTATCTATCTGTCTGTCTGACTGTCTATCTATCTATCTATCTATCTATCTATCTATCTATCTATCTATCTATCTATCTATCTATCTATCTATCTATCTATCTACCTATCTACCTACCTACCTACTTATCTATCTACCTACCTATCTACCTACTTACCTATCTATCTATCTATCTATCTATCTATCTATCTATCTATCTATCTATCTATCTATCTATCTATCTATCTATCTATCTATCTATCTATCTATCTATCTATCTATCTATCTATCTATCTATCTATCTATCTATCTATCTATCTATCTATCTATCTATCTATCTATCTATCTATCTATCTATCTATCTATCTATCTATCTATCTATCTATCTATCTATCTATCTATCTATCTATCTATCTATCTATCTATCTATCTATCTATCTATCTATCTATCAGTAATGTATATAATTTTATTTTTATTCTTTGAATTTTAACTATTTTACTGTCATAAGATGAGTGTCTCAGTTTAATGCAAGCTCTTAGTAATGTTATTCTAGAAAAAAGAAATCCATTTGGAATTATTGATCTTCAAGCCAACAAACAGATTAAAACACTGTTACTACTTCTTTCAGCTCCTAAAGAAAAATCCTGTGTCCATGTCTTTTCTATACTTATTTCAAGTACAAAAATGTATTGATTAAAACCACATTTATTGCTAGTTTGAAGAGTTAGAGCAATGAAAAAGTATTGATATATTTAACATAAAACTCTTAATAGGAGAGAAGAAAAGTGATTTCTAAAATAAATTCTTAATGCTTAAACTTTTCTTTCCCCTCCAATCTGAAATTTTAAATACAAGTATAATATTATTTTGCAAGTATGAATCACAGTTTAACCAATCGATTATCATAAAGAATCAAACCTCAAAAATAACATTTATATGTAACTAATTATTTATGTATCTAGAACAGTGATTTTTATCTGTAATAATCATAAGAGAATCACTCCGATGCATGCTCAAATCTGTAGCATACACAGATGTCATTAATTAATATTTAGTGAATGAGATTAAAAGTGATTGATTAAGAATTTTATGATCTTATTTCTAAATGCTTTAGAGTGCCCTATATATATATTATAAACAGTGTAATTGTGTTAATATTCACAATTTATGGAAAGTAGGTAATTCACGTGGGAGCGTTACTGAGTTTAATAATATTTAAATGTTAACGTATTGCTACTTAAGATGGCGAAGCTGGCTATAGCAAAGGATATTAGTTTTCAATTTTATATAGGCATTTTAAAAAAAAATTTGTAGTTTTATTCTAGTAGATTGTTTTATTATACTTATATTATTTGATATTATATATATATAATGCTCAAGGCTAAATGGGTTTATAAGTAACCATTAGAAATCAGTCAACACTTAGATAATCCCAATATACATAACAATCAACAATCTCAAACTATTGTCAAGGCAAGCTTCTTTTAACACTTAAAGGTGGATTATATTTAGACAATCCCAATATAGATAGCAATCAACAACCTCAAACTGTTGTCAAGGCAACCTCCTTTTAACAATAAAATTCCATCTTTATTGTTTAAAGGAGGTTGCCTTGACGACAGTTTGAGATTGTTGATTATTATCTATGTTGGGATTGTCTAAGTGTTGACTGGTTTCTAATGGTTATATATATATATATATGAGTGCTTGTTTAGCATGAAGTATGTATATTGGAAATCATTTATCTTTTTCACATGTATGTGGTCACATGTATAAGATGGATTGGATAGCTGTGGGGGGTTTGAAAGTCTGAGTCAGGTCCCTTAGAATTATATATATATATATCTACATGAATTGTAAAAAAATAATGTGGATTCATTCTTATCTTTTCAAAGACACTATTTGGTATTTAGGAAGTGGGAGTATTCTTGAGCTTTATAAATTCATACAGTGGTTGTGGTGGGGTAATTCCCTTATGATTATTAAAAATAATAATAATAAAGAAAAAAATTATGAATGAATGCAATGAAATTTTTTTTTCTTGTTTTTTGTGAAATACTTTTTTTTATAATTTCTGGTACCATGTCATAACTTTTTATCGCTATCATAATATTTCATTTACTTCATTCTTCTTGTTATAACAATACAAAAACTATTGTTGTATTCGATTCTATTCTAAATATAGGGGATTTGAACTCAGACTTTCAAGACACTTCACTATCTACACTATCTCATACTAATGATATACATGACCACACACATGCAGAAAAGATAAATAATCACCAATATACGTATTTTGTGCTAAAGCAGTACTCATCAGCATATTTTCAATGGTATGGATGACTGAAGAGTTGGAGGTTGGAGTAGGTTGATGCTTGTCCATTAAAGTGTGAGAATTTGCTATCTTAATATTAACTGAGCACTGATTGTATATATGTATGGGAGATAATAATCTGAACCAACAGATGAATGCTGGTTCATCATGAAATACGTATGTTGGTGATTATTTATCTTTTCTGCATGTGTGTGGTCATGTGTATTAGTAGTATGAGATAGGTGGATAGTGAAGTGGCTTGGAAGTCTGAGTTCAAATCCCCTATATTTACAATTAGGCTCCAGGTTTAAGAGTGCCTGGTATTTCAAATCTTACCTATTCTATTATATTTTGAACTCATCACATTATTTTCATAATTATCTAATCTTTTTTTTTCTCGAAATTCTACATATTTTTATTCTGTCACCTGATAATCGATCCAGGGACCTTTGGCTCTCTTAAGTATTTTCACTTTTTACTTTTTTCATCAGGTAAAGAAATGTACATTACCTGAAAAATTTTGATGCTTATTTAAATGTAAAAATATTTATCTAGATATAGCGGATACAACTATATATGTGATATGTTGGACTATTTCCATCATTTGTCCTTAAATGTTGAATGTCTACAAAATTTTAAACTTTATTTAAACTTTCCAAATACAACTTTTAGTAATAACATACAAATAGACAACACAGGTTAGTATTGAAACAGTAAGGTCTGCTTTTCAGATCTTCGTTTCACCTTTTCTTACCTATTTTCTACCCTCATACCTTAGTTTGAACCCCAATCTATCGTAGTGTGTCTGCAATATGCTTATATACCGAAAATCCCGCCTAATTTTAAACCACGAGTACAATGCTCATATTATATATATAAGTCATTCCCAAATAAATAAAAGATTATAGATTATGTATATGTTCACATAATTTTGATTTATTAAAAAGTAGGTTATATAAGTCGTAATTGCGCACACACTATGATATGCATTTTAAAACATATCAAAATTATAAATTGTTAAAGTTATTTTGTTTGAATCTATTTACAAATATATTACCATCGTAATATATTTTGATTTAAAATAAAATTCATTTAGTAAATATTCGTTTAGTAAATAGATTCAAATATTGCAAGTTAAAAGTAAAATAATTTTCGTTTAATTTAATAAAAGTCATTCCAAATATTTCTTTAAAATAAATGAGGGACAATAGTTTAATTAGTTAATATTATATAAGTTTTATCTAAAAACAGCAGATGTCCACTTAAGGTTTTCTTTAATTAATAAAAGTAATTTTTAATTAAATCTAGTTTGTAATTCGAATGTCGACAGGGAAATTAACAAAAGAAATTAATTAATGTTGAATTCCTTTAGACATTCGGATGATTTAATTACAGCTGATAAGTCCGATATATTTTTGTAATGCTCCAGGGCAGTTCTATTGTTAAAGTCTACTATAAAAAGGAGGGTTTTCTTTTGTTCTCCAGTTCTTCTAATGTTTCTAAGAGAAATCATTCTGAGGTCTAATGTTTCTAACCAAAATTATAGTAGTAATTTGTAAATCTTGACATGACAGAGTAGAGTGCAAGAAGGCTATTTCTCTCCGAAATGGTCATATGCTGCCGTAGACCATCGGAAGTTATCACACAAGGAACCCCGGAACTGCTGCTGCTGCCAAAAATATGAACATTTCCAGATTTTGCTGCTGAATTATATAAAAACCTGCCGAACATCTACCTGAAAATGCTTCTCCAGAGGTAACCCTAAATTAACCCAAGAGCTCTTGTGATAACTAACATGCTATAGCTATTTAAAATTGTTTTTCTTATATTTCACATAACTTCATTATGTATTTCTTTAACGTGTTTAAATATACTCAACATTTTGCTCTCTATCCTTGGGTTAATATTTTCTATTTATTAAGCTTTCTGTTATTTTATTATGATAATGTGTCAGAATCGTCTTTGACCGAGTGAATTATTCCCTTTGTTGAAAATAAGACGCCGCTATGAAGGCATATTTTAAATTTCTAAATAATTTTCCAATTTTATTATCTTGCAAATCACTCGTTCGAGGGCGATTCTTTTCTTTAATATATAATATAATCACATAGTTTAAAATCTACATGTTATTGATTTTAATCTAATATGAGAGTATGTGCGAGGTCAATGATTAAATGTGTCCCCTAATGCATGATTGCGTATATAAATCTATACTTACTTTTCAAACCCGCAAGCATGCATTTTCCTATTTTAATTACCGTGTTCTACTTTAATTACAAAGTTCATCATTGACGTCGAGAATGTGCGGACCCTTTTAAATGAATTTCTGGGAATTTGATTGGGCATTTCTCTTAATCCAAGTAAAACCCATTCAGTATGTTTTATATACACTAGTCTCGTATTGCTGGTAAATGAATTGGTTGTTGAGACCGCTTTGTTTTAATTTTCCAAGGACTCTTTTCGCTATTGCAGTTTCCAGGCAGAGTGTGTTCACAAATGACACACCTGGGAATTAAACGCAATCGTCACCCAGTCGCTAAGTTTCGGCTGTTCATCAAAATACTTTCCTACGGGTTAGCGGCGAGATGCCCTCCGTAATTATTCCGGATCTTCAATATTGTTTTATTTTATATTTATTTTACAAAGCATCCGTGACTTAAACGTGTCACACCCTCCAACTTTAATAAATTCATTATCAGCAATACTGACCTCCCAATGCAACTCTATTATTATTATTCTCAAATAAATGCTTTGATCACATTCCCACTTTGTTGCTTAGTAAGCTTTAGTCCGTGCTATTCTCGAAATCAATAAATATTTTAGAACACTTAATTTTCAAATATTTTCTTAAACTTGTATAATTACTCAAAGCACCTCGCACATGTTCCTATCTCATCAAGCACATTATCGTAATGCTATTAGCCCGAGGAATAGAATATATCACTTTGTTTTAAAGTCTTTTTGTCAGTTGTGGGAATATAATGCCAACAATTATTTAATACGCGTCCCTGTCTCATATAAGCAGACAGTGGCGTTATATATATAATTTATATGAATAAATTTTGTGAAATTATTTAAAACTAAATTTGATCTCTTATTTTATTTGATTCCTATCACTGTCTCGGTCTATATATATATTTTCTGCATTTCTTTTGTAAATCCATAGACGTTAATTAGCCACCCAAGCTTCTTTTAGTATAGAGTCTTTTGTTTCTCCCTGACCACCAGGCACCGGTCAAAGGTTATACTAGTAGTGGCATCAGATGCGTTATCACGTAGATGGCGCTGTGAAATTTGGACTTTAGATTCGAACTTAGTATATCTAGAAGGCAACCCCTCCTAGAATGTTCAGTTTCGTGTCTGGGGTTTGAATTCTGCAGTGTGTTAGCGAGATAGACGATTCTGACTGTTACATAGTATTTTTTTCTGGGTCCATGGCTTGCCCAAACGTGGAGCCTCGAATATTTAAACACCCACATCCCTGTAGATCTTAATTATTTAAAACACCCACATCCCTGTAGCTTAATTTTAGCATTTTGTTTCGTATTTAATCACTCAAATCCTTTATATTTTTGATATATATAATATTTTTCAAACTCTATATTATCTATATTGTTTATTTGCGTGTATATTTCATATATTTTGTTTGACTCGGGCATTCAATTACTTATTCTATATAATCAGAACTTGTCCAAACTTGCTATAGTGCGATACAAGCCATCTGTATTTATCTGTATTTATTGTTTCACTTAAGTCACGCTATATATGCATGGCGTGAATTACTTAAATATTGTCCCAAGTGAATATTGTGACAATCTATGAATATTTCAAATAATGTATTTTACTCTCAAAATAAAGTTTTATCGGCTCAATGCGCAAGATAGCATAATAATAATTTTGTACGGTAATGACCTAGATATAATAGGCTATCGTATGGAATTCAGAAATGTAAAAATAAAAAATGTTTGTAATCAATAAAAATGCGAATGTTTTAACGAGTGCCCGTAGTTAAATGGAATAGTTATTAAAATTAATTTTGGGAAGCTAACAGTCTATGGATCCTTTTAACTGGTGACATGGCGCCCAAGGGTAATTTCATTAAACGGAGTTACTTCTAAAATAAATTTTGTCACCAGGCTAAATTCTTTTATATGTAATTTGTTTTTTTTCAACGTGTGTAAATTTTCTTAGACCAAATAATGAGACGTGAATCGGATCAATAATTATGTAAATAAATATATATGTTTGCAAATCTTAAATAAGAGGGAACGAAATAATTATACCCGGATCTAGCGAATGTTTATATATATAAATAAAGTTGCTTGAGTTTAAAAATATATTTTAGCGAAATATTTTGACAGATAGAATTTAAGAGATTTTTTTATATATACGGGCAGTTAAAAATATATATGTTGGCAGCAGATTTAAACAAGAAATTTTTGCAGTAATAAAAGGGTAGTAGTCGGGTTTTTTTAGTGATAAACATAAAAGCAGCAATTAGGCCAACAGAACCGAGAGGGAGATAGCCTATTAGCCATTAATAAAATTGTAATTAAACATAGTAATCGCAGAGAGTCAAACAAGGAAAAATAGTAATAGTATTTTTTAACCGTATTAGTTTTAGTAAGCTCAACGTAAAACCATTTTAAAAATTTTCTTATCAGTGCTATACATTGTTTTAAAAGTACACCTATTCATTAAAAAAATTTTTTTTAGGATATATTAAATAGTTAGCAATAAAATAAAAGGAAAAAAATCATCATCGATCATGATAATCATCCAAGGCCATGGATAATATGGACAACAACCACGATGATCAAGAACCGGACCCATCCGGATTTCTTGAATCTCCTCCAATAAGTATGAGACCTGTCCAGCAAACGAGCAAGGAAGATTCCAATCTGGATTATCTGGTGGAATTATATAAGAGAAGCGAAGAGAGGGCAAGAAAGCAGGAAGAGGAAGCCCAAAGAAAAGAGACGGAGTATAAAATGTTTACCAGGATGCTCCTCGACGAATTGGCACAAGTGAGAGAGGGACATAGGGCTCTCCAACAGAAACTGGAAGAATACTGCTCAGGAAATCGAAAAAAATGAGCGAATGCCGAGATCAAACTGAGCCAAAATTAATACAATACCTGGACAACGAAGTCCTGATAGCGAAAACAGAACCTGACGATACAAACAGTATCAATGAGGCAGTGGACCTAAACCAAAGATGTCAGACCTCTAATGATGATCTACCACCTCCTCAAGCGCATAGTAGTGGGATAGATACAATCCACAGGACCTTAATTCCAGACTTCAGGGTTCAAACCCAACTTGCTAAGATATTAACTGTTAAAATATTTCGAGGAGAAATAGGAGAAAACCCCCACCCACACCTGGATAGCCTGCGGGATTTCTTTCAATTTTATAAAACGGATCCACATGAACAGACTGCTATCGCTAGCCATCATTTATATGGCTATGCAAAAGATTGGTGGGGCATGTTGGCGAAAAAACCAAACAACTTTGCGAATTACGGTAGCCTGTTACTAAGATATTATTGGAGTGAGGATCGGCAGAGCGGAATTCTAAATACCATTTGCCAGGAGAAGTACGGAGCGATCAAGGAAACACACACGCAATTTTTCATTCGCCAGGTCAATCGCCTTCGATCACTTAGCACGTTTGCGTTTTCTGACACTCATGTTATACGTACCGTTCAACAGAATATGCCATTACTGATACAACAGCTGATGGCGGGCAGCAGAATCAAAGAGGTGGAGGAAATTGCCGAATTCTTAACCACTCTGGATTTCAGTCCCTGGGCCAAAGAACCGCCAGACAAGGTAAAGAGACCTGATAATCTGAGACTGCAGTCATCAAATTATAAAAGCAGTTATTACCCACCAGACCCAGGATTATAGTAGTTTTTTTTTAAAAAAAACAACAACAAAAAAAAAAAAAAAGAAATGGACACGTCACAGGATAATATAAAAAGGAGATCGGATATAAACAGTGTTAAACTATTAGTTTTTTTAAATAAAATTTTGTTGAAAGGGGGAGAGATAATAGAAAATGTTCACTAGATGGTAGATTTATTAATATGATCCGGGTATATAATTCAGTTTCGTTTCTTCATTATATTTATATCCTGTACATTATGGGTTATCTTGTAAATTTTGTTTATGCAGGCTTCATAGGTGGACACCTGTTGTAAGATCTTTTTTTTTAACAATTTTTTTTTGTTCCGTCACTAAGGGAATGTGAAACAGTAAGGTCTGCTTTGCAGATCTTCGTTTCACCTTTTCTCACCTATTTCCTACCCTCATACCTTAGTTTGAACCCCAATCTATCGTAGTGTGTCTGCAATACGCTTATATACCAAAAATCCCACCTAATTTTAAACCACGAGTACAATGCTCATATTATATATATAAGTCATTCCCAAATAAATAAAAGATTATAGATTATGTATATGTTCACATAATTTTGATTTATTAAAAAGTAGGTTATATAAGTCGTAATTGCACACACACTATGATATGCGTTTTAAAACATATCAAAATTATAAATTGTTAAAGTTATTTTGTTTGAATCTATTTACAAATATATTACCATCGTAATATATTTTGATTTAAAATAAAATTCATTTAGTAAATATTCGTTTAGTAAATAGATTCAAATATTGCAAGTTAAAAGTAAAATAATTTTCGTTTAATTTAATAAAAGTCATTCCAAATATTTCTATTAAAATAAATGAGGGACAATAGTTTAATTAGTTAATGTTATATAAGTTTATCTAAAAACAGCAGATGTCCACTTAAGGTTTTCTTTAATTAATAAAAGTAACTTTTAATTAAATCTAGTTTGTAATTCGAATGTCGACAGGAAAATTAACAAAAGAAATTAATTAATGTTGAATTCCTTTAGACATTCGGATGATTTAATTACAGCTGATAAGTCCGATATATTTTTGTAATGCTCCAGGGCAGTTCTATTGTTAAACTCTACTATAAAAAGGAGGGTTTTCTTTTGTTCTCCTTTCTAATGTTTCTAAGAGAAATCATTCTGAGGTCTAATGTTTTAACCAAAATTATTGTAGTAATTTGTAAATCTTGACATGACAGAGTAGAGCACAAGAAGGCTATTTCTTTCCGGAATGGTCATATGCTGCCGTAGACCATCGGAAGTTATCACACAAGGAACCCCGGAACTGCTGCCGCTGCCAAAAATATGAACATTTCCAGACTTTGCTGCTGAATTATAAAACCTGCCGAACATCTACCTGAAAATGCTTCTCCAGAGGTAACCCTAAATTAACCCAAGAGCTCTTGTGATAACGAACATGCTATAGCTATTTAAAATTGTTTTTCTTATATTTCACATAACTTCATTATGTATTTCTTTAACATGTTTAAATATACTCAACATTTTGCTCTCTATCCTTGGGTTAATATTTTCTATTTATTAAGCTTTCTGTCATTTTATTATGATAATGTGTCAGAATCGTCTTTGACCGAGTGAATTATTCCCTTTGTTGAAAATAAGATGCCGCTATGAAGGCATATTTTAAATTTCTAAATAATTTCCAATTTTATTATCTTGCAAATCACTCGTTCGAGGGCGATTCTTTTCTTTAATATATACTATAATCACATAGTTTAAAATCTACATGTTATTGATTTTATTCTAATATGAGAGTATGTGCGAGGTCAATGATTAAATGTGTCCCCTAATGCATGATTGCCTATATAAATCTATACTTACTTTTCAAACCCACAAGCATGCATTTTCCTATTTTAATTACCGTGTTCTACTTTAATTACAAAGTTCATCATTGAGGTCGAGAATGTGCGGACCCTTTTAAATGAATTTCTGGGAATTTGATTGGGCATTTCTCTTAATCCAAGTAAAACCCATTCAGTATGTTTTATACACACTAGTCTCGTATTGCTGGTAAATGAATTGGTTGTTGAGACCGCTTTGTTTTAATTTTTCAAGGACTCTTTTCGCTATTGCAGTTTCCAGGCAGAGTGTGTTCACAAATGACACACCTGGGAATTAAACACAATCGTCACCCAGTCACTAAGTTTTGGCTGTTCATCAAAATACTTTCCTACGGGTTAGCGGCGAGATGCCCTCCGTAATTATTCCGGATCTTCAATATTGTTTTATTTTATATTTATTTTACAAAGCATCCGTGACTTAAACGTGTCACACCCTCCAACTTTAATATATTCATTATCAGCAATACTGACCTCCCAATGCAACTCTATTATTATTATTCTCAAATAAATGCTTTGATCACATTCCCACTTTGTTGCCTAGTAAGCTTTAGTCCGTGCTATTCTCGAAATCAATAAATATTTTAGAACACTTAATTTTCAAATATTTTCTTAAACTTGTATAATTACTCAAAGCACCTCGCATATGTTCCTATCTCGTCAAGCACATTATCGTAATGCTATTAGCCCGAGGAATCGAATATATCACTTTGTTTTAAAGTCTTTTTGTCAGTTGTGGGAATATAGTGCCAACAATTATTTAATATGCGTCCCTGTCTCATATAAGCAGACAGTGGCATTATATATATAATTTATATGAATAAATTTTGTGAAATTATTTAAAACTAAATTTGATATCTTATTTTATTGATTCCTATCACTGTCTCGGTCTATATATATATTTTCTGCATTTCTTTGGTAAATCCATAGATGTTAATTAGCCATCCAAGCTTCTTTTAGTATAGAGTCTTTTGTTTCTCCCTGACCACCAGGCACCGGTCAAAGGTTATACTAGTAGTGGCATCAGATGCATTATCATTCTGACTGTTACAGTATATTGCACAATGTTTCGATGGATATTATTCTCTGGTCTATTCTTCAGATGTTGCTGGCCTGACCAGTGATAATACTAGCGTAAGAGTTGAACTTACGCCTTTAGATTTTTGAATATCAAATTTTAATGAAATGCATGAACTAAGTGAGCTATTCTGTCAAAGGCAACAGTCAGTCACTAAGTGAGCTATTCTGTCAAAGGCAACAGTCAGTCACTAAGTGAGCTATTCTGTCAAAGGCAACAGTCAGTCAGAGAGATTTGAACTTATGTGACTATTGCCTGTGACAGAATAGCTCTGTTGGATAGAGTGTTGTCTTAAAATTTCAAAAATCTAAAGGTGTAAGTTCAATTCCTATGTTTAGCATTGGCTCTAATGGCAGATGACGGAAATAGTCCACCATATTTTTGCACCAAAAATACTATTATTACGAATCTTCAGGAAAACAATATTCAAGTATATATTATATTTTATATATACAGGTATACACATTTGCTTGTTAAAAAAATGAATTTATGTTTGTATTGGAGGAATAATCGTACATAGAATAAATTGCTGGGGGGGGGGAGGGAAGTAGTTTATTACTATGAAGTGCAAAAAGTCATGTGACCAGTAGCATTCGGCCATAGTTTTACATTTAGTTTTTAATGTAAATTATTGTTCCATCTACTGTTTAACATTTAACAGAGGCGATATTAAATCTTATGCATATTCACATAGACATATATGGGGAGGGGTGCATGTGTGAAAACAATTTCAAGTTACACCCAATGTAACAATTATTATTACTATTGTAGCACCAATAATGAAATAAGCTGCGTAGACTATCTTGACTTTGATGATTGTTTTTGTATTTATTATTGTTTTAAATAACAATCCATATAATAGATTGAATACAAACAAAAATGGTTTTATCTGTGTTGATTAATTTTGACACTAGGTGGCATTCTATTAATGTAGTCGATGCTTTGTAATGACATCCATGTATTATTATTATTATTAAAATATATTAAAACTTTAATGCACCAACTACAATATTTTTGATTTGTATTATAAAGATGGCTACATAATGTGAAAGTCGACCAGTCTCTATATAACATTTTCAGTTATCAACCACTCTTATCAAGAGCCTTTAAAGTAATTGACAACGACAAAATATAATTAGCATTCATATTTAAAACTATCAATAAATCTGTATTTATATATTGGACTATTTTCATCATCTAATATGAGTATTGAATGTCTTTAGAAAAATTTTACTTTAATTAAATATTCCAAACACATTCAACTGTTAGTAATAACACATTAAACAGGTTCAAGAAGTATTATTCTCCCCTCTTCTTCAGGTATTGCTGGTCTGACCAGTGATAATACTAGCATGGGATTCGAACCTGGACCCTTAGAGTCTTGAGTATTGAATTTTAAGGTAACACTCTAACCAACTGAGCCATCCTGCCAATTGGTTTGAGCATTACCTTAAAATTCAATACTCAAGGGTCCAGGTTCGAATCCCATGCTAGTACTGTCACTGGTCAGGCCAGCAACACCTGAAGAAGAGGGGAAAATAATACCTCTCAAAACCTTGTGCATATACTAACCTGTGTGCTATTGCTAATAGTTGAACATATTTGGAATATTTATATAAAGTTAAATTTTTCTAAAGACATTCAATACACATACCCATATTAAAATACAACTAAAACACCATCATCACAAACCTTCAGGAAAACAATAAAATGTATGTGTACTATAAAATTGATTTCTCTTAAGGCCCCAAAAGATGTGAAAGCTCTTATGTGAATGTGAATCTTCATTGTACCAGTGCTAACATAGTAAAGCAATACCCATCAACAAAAGAACTTGCGTCCATGTTATGGGCACTGATCAAAATAGAAAATTTTCACTCATATTCATCAAGAAACAAAAATCAAAAGGGCCAACAAAATTTTTATGAGATTGAACTGCATCAATAAACATGATGTTACATCTAAGTTATATCTCATTTAAATTTTTTTTCCAAAACCCATTAATTAAAACTTGTTATTTTGCATCAGTTTATTCATTTATTACTATTCCTCTTTTATTAATTTTTTTTTGATTGGATATATATTGAATTTTATTTTACTTTTTTTTGTAACAATTCTACGATATTTTTTAAAATAATATGTTACCTAGGCAATAATAAGCACAATCAGCCAAAACACTAATGTAACATGATGGCCAATTATACAATAATATATTCAGAAATTATATATATATATATATACTGCTATTAATCTTCGATACTTGTATTCCTTTGCCATTATATACATAAACTTGTAATTAAATATTAATAAATATAGTAAAATAAATATATAAAGTAGAACTTCAAAAAAAATTATATCCATTTAGGAGCACTTTCGACTAGCTTCATTAGCCTTTGTCAAATAACATTAATTTTTTTTTACAGTATCTTCAAACACACCTTCAATATCTAACCTTCACACAATTCATTGATTTTTACATTTGCTGCCTGTCTATTTACTAAATCATGCTTACATTTATATATTAACATAGCTTCCTTTATTTTCCTTTTATTATTGTTTCTTTCAATTTGGAATATTTGAAATATTGTAATTTGAAAATATTACAAATTGAAAGAAACAATAATAATAAAAAAAATAAAGAAAGGTATGTTAATATATAAATATAAGAATGATTTAATAAATAGATAAAATGTAAAATCCAATGAATTGGAAAAAAGTTAGACTTTGAAAATGTATTTGAAGATACCTTAAAAAAGGAATTAGTGTTAGTTGACAAAGACTATGAAGCTAGTTGAAAGCGCTCCTAAGTGGATATAAAAAAATTTTAAAGTTATACTTTATGTATTTATTTGACTATATTTATTAATATTTCATTACAAGATTACATATACATATATATAATGATAAATAATTTAATATTGAATAAATATAACCTCATATGAAATTTACCAAATCTACTTTAAATAATGATTGAACTGCCCTCCTGAGGCCATGTTTAATAACTTTTTATTGAAAAAAAATGGACCATTTCTTACCATATTTTAGATCTTTTTATTTAGTATTATCTAAAACAATAATAGTCAGGAGGGAAAACTTAAAACCGGCCTATATAGCTTAATGTAAGTTAATTTTTAAAGAAATGATATTAAGTTTATGAAGCAGAATTATTTCACTTATTTCTAAAAATCTATAATAAATAAACATATCATATATGTAATGTTAAATAAATTTTAATATTGAATTAATATAATGTCATGTGAAATTACCAAGTGTGATGTGATGTAATGTGATGCACTGTGACTTCTCCTTGTATGGAGTCAGGATTCTTTCAACCACTATGCCCAGAGAAACCTGTTAGCCACTTTACCTTCCCTTTCCATTCCCCACACTAAGTTTTCTCATAATCTGCTCTATCCCATTTCCACAACATAATTTTTGTCAATTCCATGACCTTCATATCTAAATCCCCCTTATCTTTTCCCAAATCCAGCATAAAAACCAACAACCCACTTTCTGTATAATCACTTTGTTCATATTTATTTTTCCATAACATCAGTATTTGTACTCTTTCAGCTTTCAAGCATTTACATTGAATTAACAGATGCCTAATATTTTCTATGCCTTCCTTACACAACTTGCAGACCAAATCACCCATATTTTTCCATTTACATGTATATTCCCTTGTTGCTAAAGATCTTGTTCTAGCTTTAAACAATAAACTAATTTTCTTGCTATTATTATAAATTAACTTGCACCCAATGTTCCATTTACTACTATATATATTTTAAATTCTTTTTATTCTCCATCTCTCCAACTCCCTATTCTTTATTAATGCATCTATTCTTTTATCTCATTCCTAACCACTAAAACACTCAACAATCCTCCTAACACAATCATCCCACCTAATGTACAAGTATACTGATATAAATTCTTTATCCAAATCTTCTGCATACCGCATAACCTTTCTCATGTTGTCTGCCCATTACTCATAACCCAATTAAATACTATTTTGGCTATTTTTTATTATCCATAGACTGCAATCTATCATGTTGATGTATTTTAAATAATTATCGAGCTGCGCACTAGCTGCTATGTTCAACAACTTTTTTCAATAATAAAATTGACCACTTTTTACTGTATTTTAGATCTTTTTACATAGAGTTATCTAGAACAATAAGAGGCAGAGAGCAAATTAAACCAGCCTATATATTTTAACGTAAAATGATTTTTAAAGATTTGATAAAAATAGAAAGATTTCTTTCATTTCTAAAATTCTATAAAAAATAAACACATTGTATATAATGATAAATAATATTTTAATATCAAATAAATATAATATGTGAAATTCATCAATTCTATTTTAAGTAATAATTGAACTGCCATCTAACTGTCATGTTCAATAACTTTTTATAATAACAAGTGGTCTATTTTCTTACTGTAAAAAGTTGTTGAACATGGCAGCTAGAGGGGTGTTCAATTATTATTTATAAAAGACTTGGTAAATTTCACTTGGCATTATATATATATATATAATTAACACACAAAAATGTAATACTTTAAATGATCAAATTTCAGTGTTAAAATTTGTCTGTAATATTGCCTTCTATCTATAAAATTAAAAATAATCAATTTAAAACAAAATTGAAACAGGCAATTCACTATAAATAAAAATATTACTTAATACAACAATCTGGCTTTCATTTCTTAATGGAACTTTTTAAGATGTTTCTTTTTACACAATCACATGACCAATTACTCTACAGCAACTCCCCCCAATGGACATTATTTACATTACATTACAAAATAAATATAATTATTAATTCCATACATTAAATATAATTAGTATAATACATATATGTATATAAAAATGATTAAACTTATTACAGTCCTACACCCCATAAGTATAATCTAAAAAAAAGAATAATAATAATCCCTTTCTTTTCTTTTTAAATTGTAACCATATTCAAAGCATGTATATAAGACATTGATAGAAGAAAAGCTACCTGATGATATTAAGATAGAATAGAAAAATAGTAAACCTTTAGGGAAATGGATATGAAACTCAAAAAGGATGGATAATATTAAAAATAGGGTAGAATTGGTTTATAAAATTAGTTGTGACCTTAGCAATATGATATATATAGGCCATACAGGAAAGACTGCCATGGAAAAAGGTAAGGAGAATGATAGGGCAATTAACAGAAAGGGTATAAAGTCAGGACCATATATACAATACATTTTTTGGATACTTGACATAAAATGAATTATCAAAAAAATATTTAGGTAATAAAAGAAAGTATGTTAAAAATTACAAGGAAAGAAAATGTGAGACTTTGTATATTCGTACCCATATTAAAATTAATAGGTCCATTGAAATACATAGAAAAGGAATGGGCAGAATACAGGCTGAATATGTAATACTGAAATACAAGTACATTTACATGTAGGTTAAGTATATACAGTATGTAAACAAAGCAAAACTTCCATACAGTATTGCCACCCTGTGCCAACCAGAGTAATCAATGAATTCCAGAATGCATAAAATCCCTAATGCCTACTCATCCAATATCCCCAGACTAGTTTCTGGATTGTGGCCATCATCAGTGAGGAGCTTTGTATCTGAGAGCACTGCACTTAGATCTTAGAATCTAATGCAACCCTCCAGCACCCACCTTTTATCTCTACTTAACTACAAAACTATGAGAATGAAATTGAAAACACAAAAATGTTTTCAATCTAAGTTCAATAGCTTATATAGCCATATGGGTCTGAACTCAGTTCAGCACCCATACATTTTGGTGTCTTTGGCTCTTTAACAACCATAGCCACCGCTATCCTATTAGGCAGGATTGGTCATATGAGTTCAGATCCACATGACTATATAAGCTATTGAGCTTAGATTGAAAATATTTTTGTGTTTTCAATTTCATTCTCATAGTTTTGTAGTTAAATAGAGATAAAAGGTGGGTGTTGGAGAGTTGCATTAGATCCTAAGATCTAGGTGCAGTGCTCTCAGGTCCAAAGCTCCTCACTGATGATGGCCACAAACCAGAAACTAGTCTGGGGATATTAGATGAGTAGGCATTAGATAGGGATTTTATGCACATGCCTTCTGGCATTCATTGATTACTCTGGTTGGCACAAGGTGGCAATACTGTATGGAGAGTTTTGCTTTGTTTACAAATAATTATGTGCTAGTACAGGGAAGCCCAACCCATAGCTCGTGAGTCACATGTGGCTCATGCAACCGTTTAATGTGGCTCGCATTACACTCTTCAAGAAAATTTGATAAAATATTTTATGTTCCTTGACGCCATATGCACACACTAAAAAATAAACATTTTTACAATACAAACAATAATGATATGCAGTGTCAGGTTTCACATTAAATAAAATAATTAAAATATACATTTCCTGTAATTGTAATTTATATGTATGTTACCAAATTTTTAATAAATAAATAAAATGTATTTACACTTTTTTTTCTTTTTAACATACTATACCAGTTTTTTTTTTTTAGTTTGTGAATTATGTTTATAAATATAAATGTAATATGAAAAATGCAATATATAATTGTAGCTCCCCAAATTTTTTTAAATTCTCAACTGGCTCATGTCAAGTTAAAGGTTGGGCATCCCTATGCTAGTATAAGATAGTGATCATGTGATGCTTAATGGTATATACAATATGCTTGTACTTCATTATATAAAAATTACACGTAGACTCCTCTACCAAAGTAATATAAAATGTTGAGGAAAGGTTGTCAAACATAACCCATAAGATATAATGGCAATATTATCAAGCCAATCAATAGGCAACTCAGCTATATTGAGTCTAGTAAAGGATGTTTCCATCATCTATCATTAAATACTGAATATATGGTAAATTTTAAACTTTATTTAAACTTTTCAAATACAAACAACTTGTTAGTAATAACACACAAATATACAAATAGACTTCAAGGAATTCTAACTTCTACCAAGCCTAAACTAGCAAAGCTGAAAAACCAAGCTGCATCTATGACATACCATGTGAATGTGGAAGGAAGTATATTGGTGAGACCTGTCACCCTGTTAAACAGTATTGAAGGGACAAAACTAATCATTAAGAGAGAAAAAACAGATGGGTCTACAGTAGCATACCATGTATGAACTAATGACCCCTTGTTCAATTGGAAATATACAAAAATATTGGATAGGGAGGAAAAGATACAAATAAGAAAAGTCAAGGAAGTGCCCATATGGCAATGGCAAATAATCATATAAGTTAACTACTATATATATGTGTGTGTGCTGTATGCACAGATAATGAAGCTAGTATATATATAATCGAATGGAAATATAAAATACTATTTTAGCTGAGCAACTTCCAAGACACTTTTTGATCTTATATTTATAGCTACTATCTTGTTAAAAACTGCATACACAATGTATAGAAGCCTCTAATTAAGCTTGCTCTTAGAAAAAAGGTATTAAAATTATAAAAAAAAAACAATAGAAGGACTTAGAAGGGTTTGTACCAACCCTCACATATAAATATATGAATTTTATACTAAAACAGGCAAAACTCACCATACAGTAGTGCCACTCAGTGCTGACCAGAGTAATGAATGGATGCCAGAAGGTTAGTGCATAAAATATCCATCTAGTGTCTACTCATAGAATATCCCCAGACTAGTTTCTGGCTTGTGGCCTTCATCAGTGAGGAGCTTTGGATCTGAGAGCACTGCACCTAGATCTTAGGATCTAAAGCAATCCTCCAGCAGCCACCCTTTATCTCTACTCAACTACAAAACTATGAGTCTTAGATTAAAAACAAATAATGATTTCAATCCAAGCTGACTAAATAAGTTAATGAGCTTGGACTAAAAATATTATTGCATTTTCAATTTAAGACTCATAGTTTTGGAGTTAAGTAAAAATAAAAGGTGGTGGCTGGAGGGTTGCATTAGAGTCTAAGATCTAGGTGCAGTGCTCTCAGATCCAAGACTCCTCACTGACAAAGGCCACAAGCCAGAAACTAGTCTGGGGATATTGGATGAGCAGGCACTGGATGGGTATTTTATGCACAAGGCTCTGGCATCCATTGATTACTCTGGCTTGCACTGAGTGGCAATACTGTATGGAGAGTTTTGCCTGTTTAAATATGGGGGATTTGAACTCAGACTTTCAAGCACCCTTCAACTAGCTACACTATTTCATACCAGTGATACTGATAGTAGGAATAGTTGAAGAGTGCTTGAAAGTCTGAGTTCAAATCCCCTACATTTACAATTAGGCTCCAGGTATATGAAGAGTGCCTGTATTTCAAATATTAGTTTTATCGATATATTTTATATTTATATAAACACTAAATTATCTCTCTATATACATTTTGTACATGTACATACAGACATATATTGTATACATAACACAGAGACATATGTCGTACATAAAGCATATATGTATATGATATTTGTGCAGAATTTAAAGTTCGAAAATAATGAAATTCATTTATATGTGCGTGTGTGTCTGTATAATCACACACATAAAAGTTTCCTATTTTAATTATCATATTTATTATTTACAAATTTTTATTAATTTGAAAGACATATTTATAATAATTATTTAATTTATTATCTGTTTTAAATTTTTATTAAAATTTTTAATAATTTCTTATCCTAAATATTTAAATTTTATAGTTAACTTTTTAGTAGTATTTTTAATTATTTATTTTAATATACAAAGTTTTTTATTTCTTTATCATGCAAAATTATTTATTTAGCCTAGTTTTACCTTAATTAAAATTATTATTTTATGAAGTTATAAATTGTATTAAATTTAAATTGTCAGTTTTTTAAATAACAGAAAGACTCTTTTGTAATAACAATAAGAGCTAATAATTGAATTGAATAAAACTAATACTGAAGATAAAAAATGTAAATTAAAATATATAAAAAATGGATATACTTTTTATATATAGAAACATATATATGAACTAGGCAATGAAATTAGCAATTATAAATTTACCGAATACAAAAAAATAAAAATTCTAATTAACCTATTGTTAAAGCTAAGGTGAATTATACTATAAAAACATTGCTTTTAAAATTAATAATAAATGATACGTGTAAATAGAAATACTACTTATGATAGTGACCTTAAATAGGATTTTAAATAACATATTTATAAATATATTTAAATTATCTATGTAATGTATATTAAGGCTATAACCTTAAGACTATGCGCCTAGATGCGACAGTAGGAGCCCCTACAAATCTTAACACAATATTAATCTTGTGTTAAGATTTGTAGAGTCCCTACTGTCGCATCTAGGCGCATAATCTTAAGGTTATCACCTTAATATATATTACTTTAGGTAATGAGTATGAGCTTAACAAATTATTAATTACAACTTTAAATTATCTATGTAATAAAATTAAAACAACTTTTTACAATATAGATGATCACTTATTAATATTTAATAGATGATCAATACATTTTTATATCGATAATATGAATAAAATTGATAATAAACTAAACTTATAGATGAAAAAAAAAATTTAATGGAAAAATGATATTTAAATATTATCCATAAGACAGAAGCTTTTCAGGCACTTTTGTTTTAATTATCCATTTTCAGGGGCCTTGAATAAATTTTGCAACAATATGGCTGACTACAATCTATCATATTTGATATTTTCTTTTATTTATTTTTTAATATGATAATAAAACAGAAGAAATTATACAAAAGTGTGATAATTGATTGTAATTAAAATAAATGTGGGTCCACAAACTTATGTCTGTGGTTTATTTTAAAGTGTTTAAATTCAGCACATTGTAATTCCTTCGTTTTATAGCTCTTCCAACAACCCGAATAAATAGTAGATCCCTCAGTGACATTTTCTTTGATTGCATGTATAAAAATAGGGTGGTTCTCCATGAAATAGTTACAATAAAGCATCTCCCATCTCTCTACACAAAAAGGCATAGAAGTGTCCCCCTCCCACTGTTAATTTGTTTCTCTACTGAAAAGACTTTCGGTAAACATAAAGACATCACAATAATGTTTAACAACATGTTATCATTTGTACTTTAGGTACTCATATTTATGACAATCCATCCCTCTCAGTCATGCTGTTGCTAGTCAAAAACAAATAGATATAATATTACTGGGCTGACTTACATTTTAATTTTTTCAAAAATAACGCTTTCACCGGTTTCTTTTCTTTTTGGGGATTTATATTTTTTTTTAGATATAAAACATTGAATTTCTTTCAAAATACATTTACTTTTCTTTTAAAAACATTATTTTCTAAATTACAGTTTTTAATTACATTATATATTTCAGTGTGTAGCACTGTAATGTGCAGGGAAAATGAAAGCTGCTTTTGGCGATCCAAAGGATCATCCAATAAATCAACTATTCTGATCAAACCAACCTTAGGATTTCTAAAATGATGTGCAACCTCAGACATTTGATTTGTCTCATAGCTGTTCTTTATGAAACAACATTATTTAATAGAATGGAATAATTGTATTTTTAAATTACATTAGACATTTCAGCGCGTAGCACTCCACCACAGCCATTTTAGTAGTCTTGTAGCTGTTCTCACTCAAATGTGACTTTTCTCATGAATTCTCTGAAATGGTGCTGGAACCTACCCTTTTGAAATTAAATTCACCTACTTCAGATGCACATTAAAAGAATTATGGCCAGTTGAATTCTATACATCCTCACATCATATGGTAGTGATATGTGAAGTGTGTGTTATTTGTATAGTGTCATGAAGCACATTAGCAGGCCGTGTGCAATGCAATCTAGTCCTGCAATGGCTAATATGAATACAACTGTTGTATAGGTCATAAGTTGGACCATGTAAACAGCATATTTCTGTGCTTTTGCATGGAAACAGTGCCATTGAGCAGAATGAGTTGTCATAAGTATGAGTACCATATTTTATAATATACATTAAAAAAAAAGAATTAAATCTTGTGAATGGAATTTTTATACAACTTAAGATGAATTTATAATTGATTTGTTAATATTTTTTAAATTTAACACATAATACATGCTCAGTAAAATAATTTTGAGAAGAAAACAAAAACAAATACTTTGTTCTCCCACTTTTTATTTGCAATACATCCCATTCCATTTATACTTTAAATTCTTGCAACACTTATCCTTGTTTCATGTCAATTGCCTCTTCACCTTTTCTTTTAATTTTACAAATTTTAATAATACCTCATTTAATATTAAATTGTTTTTCTTCCAATTCATGTCATCTTTCTTTACTTGAAAGTGATTTGCAGTTGTAGATTACTAAATAAAAGGTCATCATTAAATAGTAGCCTCATTTTGATATCAGTAGATTTTTAGCGCCCTCTATCTTCAATTACCCATGCTTATCTTGGCTGATAATTTTATACACCTCTGAAAATAAGGACCATAGTTTATTTTGGCTTTTTATGATTATAAATGTCTAAAACAGATAATCCACAAACACATTCATCCAACTTTAAAAAAAAAAACAACTGTTGTTTAAGAACTATCAGTTAACTAAGAAGAAAGACTATTATTGTTTCTTGAAAGACAGAGGTTATATGACAAAAAAAACAAACTTACCATGCTGGCTGATGCACGTTGATCAGTAGCCCATTCATATTTGTTTATTGAATGAAAAATCACATAGTAATAACAGCTGTAGTGATAAGAATATATGAAGTGAGTGTTAAGAATTTGGTTAAGAAAAATCAAACTTTGTTTTTAGATAGCAACGTTTAATAATGAGAAAAGTAAATACGATATGTACATGTGTTTATATATATATATAATATTGTTTTCATAAAGATTTGTGATGATGGTGTTCTAGTTGTATTTTTATATTGGACTATTTCCTTTAGAAAGTTTAATTTTTATTTAAATATTCCAAATACATTCAACTGTTAGTAATATCACAGCAAACAGGTTAGTAAATGCACCAACTGTTAGTAATAACACAGCAAACAGGTTAGTATATGCACAATGTTTCAAGAGATATTATTCTCCCCTCTTCTTCAGGTGTTGCTGGCCTGACTAGTGACAGTACTAGCATGGGATTCAAACCTGGGTTTTTAGATTCTTGATTATTGAATTTTAAGGTAACGCCCTAACCAACTCATTTCAAATTAAAATAAAAAAAATTGTCTGTGTAAAAAAATATTACATCAAACCATAATTTATCAATTTTCTTTGCGGCTTGGCCAGTTCATAGAGGAGTCAGTCGACTTGGGATTGGGTGGACCCAGGGCCGATTCTGGCCCTCAAAGTTCTTATGAACTCCCAAGTAATAAAACTATGTGTATTTTTTATTATTTGTCAATGATAAATAATTTAAAAAAGACAATTTTAAAAATGATGAATTCGTAAAAAATAATATATATTCAGATACTAAGATAGTTGATGATGATTTGAATGTGGAAAAATAATACTTGATTAACAAATGGTCAAAAGTTGACTGTACTTACATTTGTAATAATAATAAATAATATAGAAAAATAAAATAGAGAGCAACCTCATATAACTGAAATAATAAAAAATTCAATCAAGTCCTATTTTATAAGTTTTTAAAATATAAAAAAAAGGATGAGAATTTACATTTAAATATATTTAATTTTATTAATTGATAAAATATTTTTAAAGAATCTAAAAGTAATATCAATAAATAATATATATAATCAATAGTTTGCTGCTCGAGAATTCAGAAACTCAACGCATTAGAGATGAGTAAATTGGAATTACGATTCAGGAACTTTGAACTGCGTAATCTACCATCCAATCTCCATACTAAAGCATGCTGGGTATTTTAAATAATTAAAAAGTAATAAAGTGTATATTAAAGGAAGTATAATTAAGAATGATATTAAAAAGTGAATTTTGAAATTTCAATAATTAAAATATTAATAATTTTTTTAATAAAAATAAAATAAATAATTATTATAAAAAATCTTTTTAAAATAAATAATAATTTATAGATTGTAAATTTGATAAATACATTTTTTTAAAATGTGTGATTAGATATATAAGTAATGCATATGTATATGTGTGAATGTGTATTTAATAATATTATAATTCGATGTCTATATTTCTTCAAAGCAATATATGTAATTATATAATTGAATATTTGTAAATACAGTAATCAGATATATTTTAAAAATTTTATCCACTTAAGAGCTTTCGACTAGACTATCCTCGTAGTCTTTGTCAACTAACACTTTGAAAGGCTAACCTTCCCACAATTCTGTGATCTTAACCATTGCTGCCTGCCTGTTTATTAAGTCAGGTTTGCATTTGTATATTAGCATAGCTTCTTTTATTTTTATTTTGTTGTTATTTTTTTTCAATTTGCAATATTTTAACGTTATTGTAATCGAAGTTAAAACCATAAATACATGAATTATTATGGTCGTATTTATATATGAGTATATTAAATATTAAATATGAAAATGTAATATTTTATATCTAAGATGCAGATATATATGAAGTATGTGATTGGTAAAAGTAATGATATTAACGTAAAGCATGTAACATAATTATTATTCTTTTATAGAATTTGTAAAGAATATTTAAACAGTCAAAAATATTGGAATATTTTTTTAAAATATAAACATTATAGAAAATGTATATTGAGTTATTTAAACATTTGGAAATAGATAAAAACCAATAATAAAAATGTGAATTGAAAAAATGCATATATATATATGCTACTTATCTTTTGCTTTTCTATTATTATTTTTTTTTAGAATTAGAATCGTCATCATCATTTCAATCAATATCGATTCACTGCAGGAATATCTCTCCAAGTTCAAACTATCTTTCCAATCTTTAATCTTTCTTCTCCACATCACCCCAGCACAGTTTTTTTTTATTTCATCCACCTATATCACACATGGTCTCTTTTTAGGTCTTCTATAATCTCTTGGAATCTGGTTTAAGATTGCAACTACTCATTTATTATCATCTCATCTAGCAATATGTCTAGCCCAATTTCACTTCATTCTCTTAATTCTTTTAATGATGTCAGTAACACCTGTTTATTCTATTACCGATGTATTTTAATATCTTCTTATTACTTCTAATATGCATCTTATACATTTGTTGAAAGATCTAAAGTTTCTATATTGCTTTTCTGTTAAGTGTTCAAAAAGTAGGACTAGTAAAACACATTTATTAAAAACCTTTCTTTTCAAACACATATGCATATTTTCTTCTAATATTAAGTTATTTCTACCAAAATAACTCGAACCAAGTTTAATTCTATGATTAATTTTATTCATTTATGTTTTCATCTATAGTAATAATCTGATTAAGGAATTTATAATTGTTAAACTTCAATTCATCATAATCAATCTTTTTATTTTATTTTGAGAAAATCCATTGAATATTACTTTAATCTTTTTAATATTTACTTTTAGTTATACTTTCTTACTTTTATCTGATAACACTTGCAACATTTCTTATCTAAAACATTATTTTCAAAAACAATTACATTATCTGCAAAATTCTAAAACTATTGCTCCCTTAGCTTCCCATTTCAAACCACAAAATATTTCTTAAAAAACAGCTGTAAAAGATTTTGGAGATATGAAATCACTCTGCTATATCCCCTCCTTGTCAATGTTAATCTTCCTCCTCCTTATCATCAACCATTATAAATCCACTGCAGGATGAAGGTCTCTCCAAGTCCAATCCATCTTCTTCAATCATTAGCTTCTCCACATCACCTCTGCACACTTTCTTATTTCATCCATCCATCTCACATGTGGTCTCTTTCTGGGTCTTTTACAATCTCTTGGAATTCAGTTTAAGATTTCAATTGTCCATCTATTATCATCTCTTCCAGAAATATGTCCAGCCCAACTCTACTTCAGTTTTTTAATTTTTTCAATGAGGTCAGTAACACCTGTTTGTTCTCTTACCCATATATTGCATTTTTGATCTCGTCTTGTTACTCCCAACATGCATCTCTTCATACTTCTTTGAGTGGTCTGAAGTCTCTGTATTGTTTCTCTATTAATTGTCCAAATCTCAGATCCATAAGTAAGAACTGGTAAACACATTATTAAGAGCCTTCCTTTTCAAACTCATAGGCATATTTCCTTTTAGTATCAAGTTATGTCTACCAAAAGCACTCCAACCAAGTTTAATTCTATGATTTAATTTCTTCCTCCTACCTTTATGTAATCTAATTGTTGCTGTTGTATATTTTTAAATAAATTTCAGAATATGATCCAATGTTTTAATGACTGAACAAATGCATATAGAATTAAGTGCCTTTTCATAATTTACAAATCCAAAGCATAATGGCAACTCATATTCATTGTTTCTTTCCATAACTTCTCTCAATACTTGGATATTTAGAATAAGAATAATTATGCTTATTTATGAGTCACTGTTAATAATTATGATAGTATATATATATATATACATCCGGGTCTCATTTTACGCGGATTTATTTAACGCGATTTTGAAGTTATGCGATTCATGTTTCTTCTTAATATTTTTGTATGCGGTTTTCTTTTATGTGTTACACTGTATTAGATCGGAAGTCAAAATCCAATAATGCTCTATTACTTTAAATAATAAATTTCACGCACTTACATCATATTTAAAGTAATAGCACATTATTGGAATTCGACTTTCATCTTAATAATTTCAATATTTTCAATGCTTTATAATAGTAAGATTTTATGCAATAATGAAATTAAAATCATGATTTCCACATTTTATGTACACACATTAAATTTTACAAGATTATAATGTAAATTTGTTCAAACATTGTGCATGTTAATTTTGCATTTTAAATCACATTCTGTTTTTGCTTTTTAAAAAAGAACATAATCAATTATTAATCATTTACTGTCCGCAAGTTTATTTTTGAAAGGTGAGTAATAGCAGTGGGCACAATTAAATTTGACAATTAAAAATTAAAATCTGATTTTTAATTGTAATTAACAATTTAAAAATTACATAAGGTGACCTGAAATTAATGTGATGTGAAACAAAATTTGATTTTTAAACGGAATTGAAAATTAAAAAATTAAAGACAAAAATAAGAATTTAATTTTTAGTTGTTAGATTAATTACTAATTACGTTGTCACCAGAAAACCATTAACACAACATGAGAGTGACGTTCGCACTAATTGTATTTCCTCTTGTGAAGAATCTGATTTTTTACCAATTTGCCAATGAACCTGTTTATCGGCAAATAGCGATAATAATTAAAACATGTATAAAAAAATGTAAATTACTGTAAATTATGCATAAAAATATATTGTTTTGAAGAAAATTAAATATTATAGTTAAAAAAAGTTTGTCTTGTATCAATTTTTTTCAAATTTGAAATTTTTTATTAGTCATATTTTATTTCCTTATTTTTTTTTTGCGCGAATTTTAAAGTAATTTTACGTTGGTGCTTTGCTTTTATGCGATTTTTGAAAAATCACAGTCCGTATCCCCCATTTTCAAGGTAAGTTACGTCTATTTTTGTGCGATTTCTTTTGTGTGTGTTTTCTGAGGAACCTATCTACCATGTAAAATGAGACCCAGCTGTACATATATATTAAAAGTATTTTATAATTACATTGCATATATTTATAACAACAATATGTATATTAAACTATACTCGTTTGAAAGCTTTAAAAATTCTACTCAAATAGTCAATTGAACATTCAATCACATTCATAGTAATACAAATAAACAGACGATGACATCATAAAGTACTGTTTCATTCTGAACTAAAAATATTTTCATATGATTTTGAGCTACATTCCACACACAAGTATGATAATGTTTAATATTTAAATACCTTATTCATTTAATATATAGGAGTTTGAACTCAGACTTTCACACAACCCTCAACTATCCACATTATCTCATACTGCTGACACACTTGATCACACACTTGTCAAAAAGATAAACAATCACTAATATACCTAATTCGTGCTAAACTAGCACTCATCAGTTGGTCCAGATTATCATCTCCACACATATTTACAATCAATGCTCTGCTTATATTAAGATAGCCAATTTTCATACTTTGATGGATAGGCTTCAATTCACTCCACCCCACAACTCTTCAGCCATCCATTTTCCTACACATGATGGGTCAGAGCGACTTATGGCAACATGGTTAGGATGAAAAGGTTGGCACCAATGTGGGCTTTGAGAATTCCATCATCAGAATTTCAATAAAATAGATGGCTGAAGAGTTGTGAGGTGGAGTGAATTGAGGCGTGTCCATTAAAGTATGAAGATTGGCTATCTTAATATAAGCTGAGCATTGATTGTATATATGTGTGGAGATGATAATCTGAATCAATTAATGAGTGCTGGTTTAGCACAAAATATGAATATTGGTAATTGTTTATCTTTTCGACATGTGTATGATCAAGTTTGCCAGGAGTATGAGATAGCATGGATAATTGAGGTTTGTGTGAAAGTCTGAGTTCAAACCCCCTATATATTATATATTGGAGTGCAGGTATCAAAAAACCTGTACTGTAGAAAAAAATCATATATTATTCATTTAAGAATGAAAGTCTAAACTCTTGATAATTCCCAGCTTTATATTGAATTTGATTTTTGTTCTTTGAAACTAACTTTAAAATTTAAATCTACTTTTTAAATATAAGTTTAATTAAAGACTAAAAATAAGATTAGAAGATAAATGAATTAAACACTCATCCTAAACTTTTTTTAAAGAATTCTAATCAAATAACTGATTAATTCAAATACAATTAAAAGCTAATCATTCGTAAAAATGCACAGAAAAAAAACCCACTAAGATAATTGTTATATATATTTCATTCCAACTTTAAACTCTTTTAACTGAACATAGATACATGACATCTTCCCCATTCAATACACTGATATGATGGTAAATAAGAAGTAATTCAGATTGTATCTAAATAAACAGGCAGCAACTGAAGCTTCCAATATGTTATATAATGTAAATAAACTCTCCAGAAAACAGATGATACTGTCTGTCTCTTAGCATTTGTTCTTATAGATGCTTAATTTATTTATGCAATTCTTCCAAGGCGTAAACTTGTGGTTAAGACCTGTAGAGATCCCTATCTTCGCATTTTCAAGCGCACATGGTTTGAGGTTTATTGCCTTAGTAAATATTACTTATGTAATTTAAATGAAGACATGCATTCGATCTATTGATTATATATATTTATAGAATAAATGATAAGAATAACCATTTAAATATTTAGAGGATTAAAGCCAAACTAATATATAAATTTAAATAGGTAGATTTTTTCTGCTTCGGTCAAAATATGGATAACAATGAGATAGATGTCTATTTCTTTTTTGCATTGATATAAGCGATTAGTTTAGTTATGAGTTTAATTTATTTAATTTCTATACATTTTATGTATATTGGATACTCTGATCGGAAAGTTGGATACATTGATATTAATAATATTTAGCAAATTAATTTTCCCAGGATTTGCATAAAGTTTGAAACACTATTATTTAATTATTTCATATTTGATAAGAGATTATTAATTCACAAGATTTAAAAATGAATAGAAATTATCTCTATCATGAGAAATTTAATGTTATTTGAACATAGGCAAAAAGGCTATGTTTAAATTCTTATTTGATTTGAAATTTAGCCGTAATAATATCATCAGTGAGGCTAGTCATCTTTTTAAAATCGAAGATAGCATATGTAAATAATCATTTTGTGTATGTATGGTGGGCCAATAGTTAGTACATTGATATTAGTGGCATTTGGAAAGCATTCCAATATTTATCTCTAACTTAAAATTCTGTTTCTTAATTAGTTGTTTATATACAAAAATATTGCAGTTGATTAAAGATTTGAAAAAATAATCTTATTAGGTTTTCCAGAAATACAGCAAATAGATTTTATTTTTATCTCAGTTAAATTGCAACTTGAAGGTAAACTTTTAATTTACAAAATTTTTTAGGAAAAAAGACTTTGTTACAAGTTACAAAAATACTCCCCCCCCCCACCCTTACAATGATGTATAGACAATCTGTTACTCATCCAATTTTCGCTTCATTTTCTTTCTATTAATTTATTTTAAGTGTGAGAACGTTTTTCAATTTATTATTTGTAACAAACGAACAAACAACAAAAACAAACAAAGAAAAGCAATGTTCGATTATTTTCATCACCTTGAAAAGCCTTGCCCAGTTTGACATCGGATTTGAAATCGGTAATGCCGGGGTTCGAATCCGTTCTGGCGCTCGAAGTTTTTATGAACTCCCAAGCAATAAGCCATAAGGGCTTTTTTTTTAAAATCACTTAGAAAAGTTTTTAAATGATTTTAAAAAAATTCAAGCTTTATATCTTTCCAAATATATTTAACTGTTAGTGATAATATATAAGCCAATACAGATCATGTGTTAATAACTCCATGTGTTTGTGCATTTTATTTTTAAAAATCAGTTATATTAATCTTTAACTGAATTTTAAAATTTATATTTGTGCTAGAGATAATCTCTAGTTTAGTAAATGATTAATATTAGTCATTACTACATTTGTCTAAAGTGGATGGTGTCAAAGATGTGGGTAAATTTAATTTGACACTTGTAATTCAAAATGTAACATGTTTCAAATAAAATTTTTCTCTTCTCTTCTCCATGTATCGTTGATCTTGTCTGTATCAGCGTTAGCATGAAGATTGAATTGGTGCTCTTTAAATCAAAAACACTCATTTTTCAATAAAAGGCTATAATATGTATACTAAGATGCCATATTTTAAAATTGCACGTTTTTATTCCATTGATAATTATGAAGAAAAAAGTGTAAATATATTACTTTGTTAAAAAATTATTAATAAATGACTTATATGAAATTCTTAATATTCTTTAGCTATATAGTCAAAATCTGGATTAAATTTTGTAGAATTTGTTTTTATGCCCCTTTTAAATATTCATCAAAGATCCATGTTTTAAAGAATATTTGTTTGTGTTCCTAATAGATTGTCCACAAAGACATGCAACCAAAAATCACCCCAAAAATTTTTGAATGTTACTTAAATCTGTATAAAAGTATAGATTTCAGATCGATCAATTCTAAATGAATATCAGTTATACCACAAAAACATCACATGATCATTGGATGGCAATATTGTAAGTTGCTACTGTTTGAATATCAGTTTTAACATTCAATTTAATGACAAATATTTCTATATTTTAGTACACCATCCTCCGACAAGGTAGGGATTGGTTTCTATTCTCTTTAACACCTTGTGGAGAGATATAATCATAAACATATAACTAAAGGCATGTGAAAAAGATGTATGATTCCTAAGATACACATTTCATGCTGAACCAGCAGTCATCAATTGGCCCAGATCACAATCTATTACTCTTATCTTTATTATCTGGGATTATTTTATATATATATATATAGCCAATTACTATCTTTATTATCTGGGATTATTTTATATATATATATATAGCCAATTACTACAGTTTAAATAATGTGTCAAACTTACTGCTATCACAAATTTGGCACAAACCATCTAATGGAAGTATATTAATAATTTTTATTAGTCTTTCATTAGATTAGAGATTATCCACTTAATGAATAATATTTCTGTTGTGTAATTGTCACTCTGTCATTCCCATTCATAGTAGAGATTGGTTTCTATCCACTTTTAACACTTTTATTCAGTTATTTATTCAATAAATAACTTTATACCAAAAGCATTAAAGTTTATATCACAGACAGAGTGATACCTTGTAATACCAAATTTAAAATGTTTAGCAGATTAATTATATCAAGTGAAGACAAAACCAGCTCTGTGCTCAGTCAGATAAATCTAGAAAATCACCACAATGTTTCATTTCAAAAAATAATGCAATTTTTTCTTTTAGTTTCCCACATCTTTTAAAATTTTTTATAAGCTTAATCATCTAACATTACTATGATACATTAAAACAATATGTTCTGTCCAATTCTTCCAGAAGTATACCAATTTGTTGCTGGTTAATTATCTCTCTTGATCACATAACATGAATTACCTGTAAACCATTTCTGCACAATACTCACTTTTGCTAATAAATTGTCAAGCATTGTTAGCTGAGAGGTCAGTGCAGCCACCTTGCAAGCAGTTGGTTGCAGACGGTAGTTGTGTGTTCGCCTCCCAACTGATGCTATGACATATGGGGAAAAAAGCACTAATTGAGTAATAGAACTATTTTTAGGAATTGTTAATAAACATACTTTTAAACTTTTTTTTTAATATCATGTCTTTTATGTTTGGAGATTCTTCTCTTGGTATACTCAAAAATATATCGTATATCTTTTCAAACAATGTTTACTTTTTCAAAAATATTCATACAATAATGTATGACTTCATTGAATCTAATGCCATATGTGATTCAATAATTTTAAAATTTCTATAGATAGTTCTTATAAATATAAGCAATTGAACCACATATGTTTTGTCTGATTTCCATTAGGTGCAATGGCGTACCATATTAGTTCATCTTGTAGATCTACGATTAAGTGACTATTCAAAGTTTGGCCATGTGATTGTTTGTCTGTTAGTATAAACTCATGCTTGAGTTTATTTTCTTTTGAAATAAATATTTGAAATACAGGTACTCTTCATATACCTGGAGCTTAATTGTAAATATAGAGGATTTGAACTCAGAATTTTAAGCACCCTTCAACTATCCACACTATCTCATACAACTGACACACATGACCACACACATGTAGAAAAGACAAATACTCACCAATATATGTATTTTGTAATAAACCAGCACTCACCAGTTGGTCCAGATTATCATCTCCCACACACATATATAATCAGTGCTCAGTTTATATTAAGATAGCAAATCTTCATACTTTAATCTACCGGCTTCAATCTATTCCAACCTCCAACTTTTCAGCCATCTATACCTTAAAAATCTAGTGATGGATATTATTATATTTTTCCAATAAAATATTTTTTGATGAAATTTTCATTTACAAACAATTTTTTCTTTGGCTATTTTCTGAGAAAACGACAAAACTTGCAGTTATAAGAGTTTCATTTTAAGAATTTGTTTAATAAAAATATTTTTTTCTAATAAATCTTTACTTAAATAATCTATCTTTTTCTGTTTACATGTGTTATTAAATTGAAGCTTTTTTTCTCATGTATCAAAGCATCGGCCGGAAAGCGAACTCTTGAACCCGGCGCAACTGCTTGTAAGGCAGCTGCGCTGATCACTCGCTACCAACGCTTGACTAAATTGGAGCTTTATTTGAAATATTTATTGTCAATTAAAATTTTTGTTATATTTTTATGAGTTGTTAATCTTTTTTAAATTTGTATTTAATATCAGTACAATAGTGATTCTTGAATTTATTATTTCATTTTTTATATAATAGAGTTGCTTATGAATTTTTATTGTTTGTAACATTAAACACATATTTAATATTAACCGCAGTGTTGGAAAAAACTATTCAAAATTATAATTATTATCTTTGGGAATTATATAATTTAAAAATATTGACTTACCTAAAATCCAGTTAATTGCAGGTTAATTACATATATATATGACTAAACTGGAATTGGGTTGAACATATTTCTAGAAGAGATGATAATAGATGGATAGTTGGAATCTTAATCGGATTCCAAACATTGTAAAAGAGCTAGAAAGAGACCACATGTGAGTTGGATGGCTGAAATAAGAAAGTGTGCCGGGGTGATATAGAAAAGAGAGATTAGAGATCAGAGAAGATGAAATGAATCTGTAGACCTTCATTCTGCAGTGGATTAATAATGGTTAAAATGATGATGATGATGATATGTGTATATATATGCATATATTAAAGAGGTTTGAACCCAGACTTATAAGCTCCCTACAGTCATCCACTCTTTCCACTATAACCGATACACATGACCACATGCATGAGAAAAAAGTAAAGATCTCCAATATATGTATTTCATGCTGAACTAGCATTCATCAGTTGGTCTGGATCATCATCTCCCACACACACACGCGCGCGCGTGCACACACACATATATACATATATATATAATCAGTGCTCAGTTTATATTGATAGCAAACCTACACACTTTAATGGATAGGCTTCAATGATCTTCACTCTCCAACTCTTTAGCCATCCATATCATTAAAATCTGATGATGGAATGTTCAAAGTTCTTGATGATGCCAGTATTATATTCATATCCATGCCTATTTTAAGTCAATCTGACCATTCATATGCTTTGAGCATTCCATCATCAAATTTTAGTGATATAGATGACTAAAAAGCTGAAGAGCATGTAGATTTGCTATATTAATATAAACTGAACACTGATTATATATATATATGTGTGTGTGTGGGGGGGGAGATGATGATTTGGGCCAACTGATGAGAGCTGGTTCAGCATAAAATACATGTACTGTAGATTATTTATCTTTTTTACATGTATGTGGTCATGTGTGCTAGTTATGTTAGATAGAGTGGATGACTGTAAGAAGGTTAAACGCCTGGGTTTAATCCCCTTTAATTACATCTAGGTTAAGTATATATATTATAATTGTATTTCAATATTATATATGCATATATGTATACATATAAATATATATTAAAAACCATTATAGATTAATTATTGTAATAATATTTTAACAGCAAAGTATTAATTATGATAATAAATATTATTAATAACCATTACAAAATGCAGAAATATTTTCACTTATTTGCATAATTATTTTCAACTGGTACCTTTTTAACTTTTGGCTGAGGTTTCTAGTTGAACGTGATTACACACATAATGGAAAGTTCTGTTTTATAATGCTAATAATATTTATTATCACTAATACTTTTTTTTCATATGTCATAGCATTGGCCGGGATGCGAACCCGCAACAACCGTCTGCAACCAACTGCTTTCTTGCAAGGCGGCTGTGCTGACCTCTCGGCTAACAACGCTTGACTAATATTTTATTGTTTTATTATTATACATATCATAAATACTAAAATTTTAAAAAAATTCAAATGGAGCAGATTTTTATGTCAACCTGGGCCATCTATGTTAAATTAATATTTAATAATCATTGAAATATTAAGTTTAATATATATTGAAACAATGTGGCCTCTTTAACAATAATTATGTTCATTCAATTGTAAACATTAAACATATTAAATAATATTCATTAAGGCTGTAGCCTCAAGCACATGCGTTTAAAAATGCGATAGTAGGTACCTCTACAGGTCTTAAACCACAAGCTTACTCTTTGGAAGAAAGCTTGTGGTTTAAGACCTGTAGAGGTCCCTACTATCGCATTTTTATAAGCATGTGCTGAGGCTACAGCCTTAATGAATATTATTTACGTAATCAATGTGCATTTAAATAAATTTATAATTAAACATATTAAAGTATATGTATCAATATAATAATAATAATTATTTATTTATTACAATAATGTATAAATAATACAAAATTAATATAATTGCAAACAAGGAAATACTTGTGCAAGGAGTCATATATATACAAAATAATAATAATAACAATAATAATTTATATTTAATTGCAAAGCCACATTAAACACTATAATCAATTACAAAATATTAATTAAAATAACTACATAGAATATATCCAATATCGCAAATATTTTTTAAACATAGCAAGTGATATGTGGTCAATATTTAATAAATAAGCAGAGACAAACGAATTAAACAACCGAATACTATTGTAATTGAATGTCCAAATTAAAAGCAGGCAATGTCAATTGAGAGTTTTTAGCTAATCCAATATTTATTTTAAAAATTCTTACATATAAAAAAGAATGATGATGAAATGTAGCAATAACTGTCATATATTTGTAAAGATTAACAACAGATAAAACACGGCCATTACCATAGGTATTCTGAACCAAAGTTGATTTAGACTTTCCAAAAATAATACGCATAGTGTAATTTTGTAAAACATGTAAAGATGACAAAGGGGAAGCAATGTGACCACCCCAAATAGAAACATTATAAGACAATATACCTTGATTACAAGACTCATAAATAGTTAATCAAACATTTCTAGGTAAAAATTTAACTAAATAATAAAATAAATAATTAATCTTATGTAACCTTGAACACAAATAAACAATATGACTTGATTAAGATAACCTAGAATCAATAAAAACTCCCAAATAATAATAATTATCAATAAAAATAATATTTCCACAAGTACAATTGCTATTACAAGGAACTCAATATTGGCTACAAATAGAAGTATTGAAAGAATAAGAAACAAATTTATATAAAAAAAAGAATAGCTCTTATTTATATTTAACATAAGCCAATTACTAATAAAAGTCAAATTCTTATTAATCATTTGCTCAAGAAGACAATATGAAGCAGCACTAAAAAACCCATCAATATCATCAGCAAAAACATAAATCACTGAATTCAAAGGCAATGCAAAAATATCATTAATATAAATCAAAAATAATATAGGACCAAGTACAAATTTTTGTGGAACTCCATAATTTATAAATTTAAAATCACTAAAATGCCATGAATTTTGGTTGCATGTTTTCTGTCTTTTAAATAACTTTGTAACCAAGAAACAAAATGGTCTCTAAAGCCATATTATTATTATTATTATTATTATTATTATTATTATTATTATTATTATTATTATTATTATTATTATTATTATTATTATTATTATTATTATTATTATTATTATTATTATTATTATTATTATTATTATTATTATTATTATTATTATTATTATTATTATTATTATTATTATTATTATTATTATTATTATTATTATTATTATTATTATTATTATTATTATTATTATTATTATTATTATTATTATTATTATTATGATGATGATGATGATGATGATGATGATGATGATGATGATGATGATGATGATGATGATGATGATGATGATAAGGAAGAAGTTGAATTATATTGAATTTTCTTTTGATTTTTTATATAAGTCTATGTGATTTTATATTTTCTTTTTATTTTAAAAAAAGAAATTACATTGATTTATTTGTTTTCCTTTTATTTTAAAAATAAAATTGTTCAGAATTTTAAGCTTAAGTAATAATTTGTTTTTTTTTTGTTTTCTTTGACTATGTATATGTTTGTAAAACGTATTTTATAAATGAGATCTATTTACACTTTATTAGAGTCAAGCATTGTTAGCTGAGAGGTCAGCGCAGCAGTTGGTTGCAGACGGTTGTTGTGGGTTCGCCTCCGAGCCAATGCTATAAACATATGTGTTTAAAAAAATTTTAATTAGTTACAAAATTATAGAATTTAAGGCATCTGGTTGGTTTTTATTTCATTTGCATCTGATAAATGTTTTAAATTTCATAAAAGAGTTTCATCCAACTTTGGAAGTTCAGGTGCTATTTGGAATTTAAGTTAAAGTGAAATTATAGTATGAATAGTTTGCAGTCATGTGATGTAATGCAAATTACTAATAATACTATCTTTGTTTTAGAATAACCAGCTGCAAAATCTCTTGGAAGTGGCTGATTTATTAATTCCTCATGATCATCATCTTCTATCCAGCCAAGAAGCATCACTTCAAGTGTGTGCAAATCTGCACAGAATTATCAACTTACTCATAAGATGTATATGTAGAATGTAAATTATATGTTCATGTATATTTATATTCATATGTTTGTATTATGTTGTATTTCTGAAGAAGATTGCCGAAACAATCAAAACTGTAAACTGTAAAAGAGGATGGTAAATAAAACATTGTGTAACAGTAATAAAGTGCATGGATGATTTAGTATTATATGATAAACATAAAAACTGAAAAGTTAGTGTTTAAATAAACACAAAGCTGTATAAAAGTTTACATAGATTTTTTTTTAGTAAATTCAATTTCATATCTTCATCTTTGTATTAAAATCAAAGCATGTTAAATATTCTACAGGATGCTTTCTTTGTATTCTTTTTTATTAGCAGTAAATTCAGCATAACCTCTCTTGGCTTATATCATTCCCCCCCCATAAACTGCATTCATCTATTTTGGACATTTTATTTTCAAATGGGAGATTTCATCACGTTTTCCTTTTAAATATATCCAATAGTAGTATGTTGTTGACATACCTATTGTTTGAAACATATAATGAAATTCATTATCCAAATATGTTCTTACATAAATCATTATCCTATTTTGTTATATGTGTAATTCCATTTCAGAATGATTCTTAAAAAATCACTTACATTAGCATACATAATAATTTTTTAGAGCATTTCCATTTGGAATGATGCCTGAAGATTTTTTTACAAGAGAGTTGATTGCTTCTGAATCTTGTTCCAATTAGTACCACATATTAATTATCTTATAAAGTCATTAATAGAATGATACAGTATGGTAAGTTTGAAAAATAAGTTTGTAATGTAAAAAAGATGACATCAGATTTTTATGTTTTTAACACAATTACTTGGACATGTGTCTACCAAAAAAACTAAGTTGTACATCTCTCTTTCTAAAATAATCCTACAGATTAAACACAATTTCTTATTTTTCAGCTAATTAGATAAGCAAAATTTAAGTTATTTTTTTTGCTACATTTTAGGGAGGGAATATTTGCTATAAAAAATGAAACATTTTTTTTTTAAATATTTATTTTTAAGAATTTATTAAAAACTAAGACATGATTAAATTAGTTTTCTCACAATAAAAATTATTTCATTTTATTTTAAAAAATATTCATAAATTATAAAATAATTGACCCAATATTATGTGTGCATGCATGATTTGCCACACACATGGATTTCAAGGACATCTATACTGTAATTATTATTGGTTATTAAATATGGGATACAATTTTTAAAAAAAGAAATAATTCTAAATTTTGGTCAATCAGTTATTAACTGCTTATCATACAACATTAGCATAAATATGGATTCAATGTATGTTTGTGTATAACCCTGTTTTTTTTTCTTATTTACTATTAACCTGATCAAATAATATAAAATTGTTTGATCAGTCAAAGATTGTCATTTTCAAGGATGGTAAAATGAGAAGAGATTATTTTAATTAATAAATATTTCTGAAATTACCTCTTTAATAAAAAACTTTATACAATACAAAAGGTAGATGAAAGTGAAATTGAATTATGGGTAATTTGTAAATTTCTGCAAAAATGTGGGTGTTGATATATTTGCATTTGGAAATATATAAGAAAAATGTCAAATATCTATTAATAAAAAAACAACATTAAAGAATGCAAATCTTACATATCCATTAGTTTCCACATTTGGTGAACTTCACTTGTGATTTTATGACTCAATGCTCAGAGGATCAATTCTTTCTTCTTTAAGTTGTTTTTGCTAATACTTCCAAACAACAGACATCAAGTATTAAATAGGAAGTGACTGATAGATATAGATAAATGTATATGTTATACTGGTATTTTTAAATAATATTTTGTTAGTCATGAATTTAATGGAATCAAGACAATACCATTTCCAGAGATTCAATTTATGAAAAACTCTTAATGGTAAATAAATCTTCAGTTTCAATTGCCCCAGAAATCTTCTTCAGAGTTCTGAAGAAGATTGCTGGGGCAATCAAAACCGTCAAGAGTGGGTTGTAAAAAAGCATATTGCTGGGGCAATCAAAATGGTCAATAGTGGGCTATAAAAAAGCATTGTAAAAAGTAATAAAGAACATAAATGATATCAATATTATATGGATTTGGCAATGCAATAAGAAAGACAAAGTTATGATATTTCATAAAGTAATTAAATCTTTTGAAGAATACTTAAAATAATCACAAAATAAAAAGGAGTAAAAATAAAAAATGAATCTAGCATTTCTTCAACTTCCATATCTAACACAGGCAAAACTCTCCATACAGTAGTGCCATTCAGTGCCAAACAGAGTAATCAATGGATGCCAGAAGGCTTGTGCATAAAATCCCCATCTAGTGCATACACATCCAATATCCCCAGACTAGTTTCAGGTGTGTGGCCTTCATCAGTGAGGAGCAATGCAAATTCATTTTTAACATTATAATTGTATTGTTTAATTTTTTAATAGTAAGAGTGTTTATTACAAAAAAACAGACTTTAGTAAACTTATTGAAGACAAAGACTTTAATAGTGTTCCAAAGGAGAATAATAAAGGAAAAGGTATCAGTCCTCAGGAATGCCACATACTAAATAATGATTTTAAGGTTGTCCATCCTTATTTAATTTCTATTTAATAATACTAGTTATCCATTTACCAACCAGTTTTAAATGGCTAACTATTCAGATTATAGATTGACTAAAATAATCAAATTCTAAGTCTTTTTAAAATATGAAAATAATTTGAAGCCATACCCGACTTTGATCTAAACCCCATGTCATGAAAATGGAAGCTGGCTGTGCTGCGAGTAGATAAATTTTCGTACGCATGTTAGGTGCACAAATAATGAGTTGGATGTTTTAAAATAATAATAAAAAAGTCTTTTATTCTTTTAAATTATAATTCCGCATAAAAAATAAACTTTAAAAGATAGATTATTTTTGATAAAACTGTAGGAGTTGTAAAATAATTTTATAGTTGCAATTTTAATCCTTCAGTTTCATCCGGGGTATATGGGTATTTTGAATAAATTACTCAGATTTTTGGCTTTTTTTTTTTTTTTTTTTTTACATAATTAGAACATAATAACAAAGTTTGAAATAGTTATCATCAATTTTATTTTTTTTTGGTTAAATATTGCTTACTGGTTTTTAGTCGTATTCCACATAGGAAATAAATACTCCAGTGTACATCTGATATTTTAATGTTTTCTTACCGACAAGATTTTTCAATTAATCCAAGTTCCTCTGTAGACAAATATTTCAAATTCAATATTTAAAATGTTTAAAATGAAAATATAAAATGCTTTTTTGCTTTTTTAAAATTTATAATAAAATTTTAAATTAAATATTTGTTTTATCATATATATCTTGCCCACGCCTTAGTTTCAAAGCCGGGCTGAGTAAACGTAAACATTTTTTATATTTTGAGCAAAATTACGAGCTTCCTTTCAAGTAGATAGCTCAAGCCAATTAATCATCCAAAAATGATTGGTAATTGGGTATCTACATTTCGTATTTAGAAGTGAACCAATTATTGAAGCCATTTCACCTTTCACAATCTTACGTTTAACTAAATACACTGTACGGGCTTACACACACCTGCACATATAATGTAATATATAAGGGTCTCGAACTCAGACTTTCACACGACCCTCAACTCTCCATGCCATCTTATATTGCTGACCCACCTGATCACACACATGTTGAAAAGATAAATAATCACCAATATAGGTATTTCGTATTAAAGTTGGTCCAGATTGCCATTTCCACACATATATACAATATGCTCAGTTTTATATTAAGATAGTCAATCTTCATACTTTAATGGACAGGCTTCAAACTACTCCAACCCACAACTCTTCAGCCCTCCATTTCAGTGAAAATCTGATGGTGGAACATTTATTTGTAAACATGAAGTAATATGATTTTCATGTTATTTATGAGAGACCTTAATCGTGTATTAGGATATTTAGAGGCTGATTTAATTTTTATCTATACATATAATGTCTTTTCAGAAGACTGAAACAGTTTCTTGCTGAATCGAAATCTATAAAGTCCATAAATATAATTAAATTTCTAACAGCTATTTGTATATATTTTTTTACTGAGCGTAAGCTAATATTATCATAAGTATCGAGTTTTTTTTTAAAAAAAATCTTTTTAAACAAAAAAAATATATATAATAAGTCGCTATTTACAGAAGATCGTGAATGGGTTGTAATGTCCTAACTCACATGTTTACTGACATACAATATAACCAGATAATGTATAAAAAAAACAATTGGATTTATAAAATTCAAATAATAATATTCATAGATAGTGCTTGCGGTACAGTTTCATTCCTCATCAAGTAATGTTTACAAGTTATTATTATTTAAATTAATACACTGTACAGGCTTACCCACACTTGCACATCATTAATGTAATATATAAGGGATTCGAACTCGGACTTTTCCATGACCCTCAGCTCTCAATGCCTTCTCATACATATGCCTGATCATACATATATTGAAAAGATAAATAATCACCAATATACGTATTTCATGCTAAAACAGTAATCATCAGTTGGTCCAGATTACTATCTTCACACATATATACAATCAGTGCTCAGCTTTATATTAAGGTAGCCAATTTTCATACTTTAATGGTCAGGCTTCAAACTACTCCAACCCACAACTCGTCAGCCATTCATTTCATTGAAAATCTGATGATGGAACGTTATTATTATTATTGTTTTTACAATTTTAATCACTTAATCATCGCTAATATAAATACAATATATTTAATTATATATGTGCATTTTTGATTTTAATTTTCAATATAAAAGTTACAATAGTCAAATATGTTTAAAAATACACACACACACACACATATATATATATATATATAAGTAACAAAGATTACAAATTATAAAATTATCATAGAAAAATCTTTTTCGGCAAATTATGTTTTTTGCCCTTTTCAATATGTCTCCATGATTTAAAGCACATACAGCAACATCTATATCAATACATGAGAGAAGACAGATAAACAAATGGATATCCGACACGATCTATTATGTGATTTTTTCCCTCCAATCCTACTACAAAATTACTTTGTTATATATATTGAATTGATATATATATCCACATATATTAATTAATTAACTATCCATTCTTTATCCATTAACCACTTATTATTCAACTTAATGGATGTTTTGTATATATTCATACAGTTGTTTTTATTATACATGATGTAGTTTGTTTCACATATTTTACGTCTATTAAAATTTTTAACATAATCAAGAACACTTATATTATCAGTACAATTTATTTTATGTCCATACTGCAAATAATGAACATATAATGCAGATCTATCATCTTTCCTAGCAATAGCATCATTGTGTTTTTTAGTTCTTTCTCCCAATTGCTTTGACGTCTGGCCATAGTAAACCATATTACAAAAATTACATCTAATTTTATAAACCATTCCTCTTTTATACTTTATATCATCTTTCATCCTACAATTAGTTATCAATTTATGTAAATTTTTGCACATTAATGTTTTTATCTATATAATTTTTACTTTTTTTATTTAATATATTATATACACTAGGCAAATATGAAATTTTTATCCACTTCTTTTGTTTATTAGTCTCACAGCTATTATTATTCATGCTATTTACACCATATCATGAAAATATATTGTCAATACTATGCCCTGCATATCCATATTCCATATAGGTTTGTTTAAATTTATCCTTCTGTAACATAGCAATATTTCTATCTGTATTAAATTTATCATTCTTATATTTAAAATTCTTTATTACACTCATCTTTTGTATCCATGGTTGTTTTGAATCAATTGATATAATTTTCCTTAATCTATAATCTTTAATAAAATGCTTAATTATAATATTATTATTTTGATTTAAAATAATTTCAATATCTAAATACCTTATTTCATTATCAATTTCTTTCATAGTAAACCTAATATTATCAACATTATTATTAAATTGTTTATATAATTTATATATTGCCCTCTTATTACCTATTATCAAACTATCATCTATGTATCTAAAATAATGTAGTACTTCTTTTTTAATTATACTGCCTTTTATATATTGATTTCCATGTCATTAATGAACATAGATGCCATAAGTCCACTAATCGCGCATCCCATTACCCATCCTTTATTTATATTCCAATATTCATTATTATATTTAAAATATAAACTATTGTTTATTAGGTTCAATGCTTCATTTATAATACTAATTATGCTATCATCATTGATATATATATATATATAGAGAGAGAGAGAGAGATATATATCATCATTGATATATATATATATATAGAGAGAGAGAGAGAGATAAAGCCTTTATGACGATACTAATACTTTTAATTCTAGGAATACTAGGGTACATCGATTCTATGTCTCACAAAGATACTGTGGTTTCTATTTATATTCATCATATTTAATTTATCAATAATAGTCTCTGTATTTTTTATACAATATTGTCCATAACCAATTATATCAGCTATCCATTTGTTTAAATATTTACAAATTTATGTAAAATGAAATTGCTAAAATTAAATAATAATCTTAAAGGGTTATCTTCCTTATGCGTTTTTACCTTACAAAATATATATGGGTTCTCATATAAATTAGGATATAAATAATATTGATTACCACTTATAATGTTATTAAGCTTCATCTTTTTTAACAGTTTTATATATTTATTTTTTATATTATTTGTAGGATCTTTAGATAATCTACTATACTCTTCATTTTTTATTATACTATCTATTCTATCATTATAGTCCTTAGCGTACATTACAACCAAACGACAACCTTTATCTTCTTTACTTATTACAATCCCATAGCCATTACATATATATCTAATTTCGTTTATTATTTTCCTGTAGTTATAATCCTTATTAGAAATATTGAGTTCGTATAAATGTTTATTTAAAACACAATGTAATTTCTTTTTCTCCCCGTATGAAATATGTGCCAATTCAATGTCTGTTATAATCCTCCTTTTTATATCTTTGTCTATAAATGGGATAAATGATGGATTTTTACTCAGTAAATTACTTTGTTCACGTGAAAACTTATAGACCGTTAAATTTACAAAATTGTCTGAAACATATTTTTCATATTCCATAGACTTATAAGATTGCTAAATATTATCATATTTGCATGATTTATTAGTGGAAAATTTATTAATCAGCCATTCCTATTTTTTAGTATATTTAAGGTGTATTTTATAATTCCATTTATTACGATAATTATTTAAGAAAACTTTGAAGTTATCCCAGACATTTATCCCCTTTACTATTGATTTTATAATTTTATTTAAGTTTCTAAATCTATCCAAACTTCTTTTAAAAATGTAATATTTTTCATTTATAAAAATCTGCAACAAACAATTCTCCAATTTATATATTAATTTATTATTATTTGAGATCTTCTTATTCCTTCTAACTTTAATTGTACATGCTTTAGGCATATTTGAAGTTCTTGGTATTAATAAATGTGTAATTTTTTTTTGACAATGTTTAAAAACCATCTCATAATTCTTAACCAAACACAATTCTGAAAGCATTTGAGCAGGAGAGTGAGTTCTCTATCATACGTTTAATTTGTACTTGACAGTGGTATTTAGATTACCCTACTTCATAGCCATATGTTGTAAGCATGAGAAATCTATGGATACTGGAAGGTAATACCAAAACTAATCACTACCCTAAACAATAATTTTTAATAATCATTTATTAGACTAGAGATTATTTCACTTAATAAATATTTCTGTAGTATAACTTTCACTATATCATTTGACACCTTATGGAAAGGTGTAATCATAAACTTACAACCAAAATATAATCCCCAAGATCTACATTTCATGCTGAACCATCAGTGGGCCAACTGAGAAATGCTGATTCAGCATGAAATATGCATCTTAGGGATCATATATCTCTTTCACACATCTTAGATCACATGTTTATTTCATCCTCCACAAGGTGTTAAAAGTGAATAGAAAGCAATCCCTACCTTATGTGAGAGTGATGTAGTGAAAATTACACCATAGAAATATTATTCACCAGACTATTTGTTTTCATCAATAGAACATTTTACAAAATAGAAGTCAGCTTTCTATCTATTTCACTATCAGGTTTCTATGCATTATGTTGAAGACTTATAATTTTCAAGCATGTTTATCTTTTGCTACCTTAAGTACATATCTATATAGCATTGGCACCAAGTTTATGATGTAAATTATGTGTATCCATTCTTCAATAATTAAAATCATATTGTTAGTTGTACAGAAGAGCATATGATATTTAAACATCCAAATGTTTAAGCCCAACAATTCCATTTAAATGATTGAACTGAGAATTTCGATTAATTTAGGAATCAATATTCAAGATTATATATATATATTGTCACCTCAACTTTCTCCACGCACTCTTTCACTAATTCAACCTCAATAAACTCTCATTTCTTTCAAGTAGCTAGCCAATTGAATTTTATACTTTAGGATCAAATATATATCAGGGCCGCCAAATTGCAGCTATAAATTGTAATGCCCACCAGAGATCATCATCATCAGCCATATTTAGGACTACAGAAGATATTGGAGAAAGTAATTAAATTGTCTCTCAAAAAAAAAAAATAATAATAATAATAATAATAATAATAATAATAATAATAATAATATTGATAAAACCATTCAATCTATGTGGTCTTAATTTCAAACCTAGCATTAGTCATGCAAATATTTCATGATAAATTTATTATAAAATTCATACTAATGAGACAACTTTCTTCCACAACTTTATTATAAATATTTGATCTCGAGTGGTAACTACAGAAAATGCTATATACAGTTCTCATTTACATCTGACTGGAAACATATCAGTAATCAATGCAGAGAACTCATAATCTATGTTCATAATAGAAACTTATTTAATTGAACATTAGATAAAATTTATCACAAATAAATCTCCTCATTTAATTCCATTACTTTATTTTTTGTTCTCAGCATCTATCACTTTCAATAGCTACAATTATATAACACGGAATGTCTGTGTTATGTTCTCTAATCTGAGAATTTCTAATCTTATTTCTCTAACACACATATATCTTTCGATCAACTATCAATTCATGATCCCTATTTTATAATAGTAGAATAATTTTATTATAGTATGTTACTTGACTTCCAAACTAGCTCTTAGACTACTAATTAAACTGCTCTTTCTCAAGGTCTAGATCTGTCAAGAGGTGCCCATATAAGTGATTACACTGTAATGGATATGATCCCATATGTGCTAAAATAAATTTTAATATAAGTTCAATAGTGGGAATCACTCTAAACACCAAGAACAAGAAAGGGATTTTATGTCTGCTCCCAATATTCACAACATTATAATGAATCAAAAGATTAAATTTATTAAATTTAACTTAACTATTCCCTGTCATCTTTATTACATTATTTCTAATCTATTGACCAAATTTTAATTAATAACTTTAAAACTATTATATCTTACTAAGTTAAACTATGGAAGTAAACCATGGACATCAATCAGATAAATCAATCAAAATTTACTTATGAGAGTAACGTACATAAACAATTCATAAAATCAGATTATGCAAATTAATTATGAAAATAAATTATGTGAAAATGAAGTTTATAAAAGTGACTTATATAAAAATGAATTATGTACATCGAATATAGAAATAATCAATACTGTAACTCAATCATGGAAATACATTATCAATATAAAATTAACTATGTGAATCGAATATGAAACAATATAGTAATGACTACTGCAAATCGATCTTGGAAATAACTTAACATTATAAAATAAATAATTAAATTTAAATATGAAGTAATACTACCTTAATATAGGTGCTGGATATATAGATTCGGGAGATATTTGAAACACCAAAACACAAAACACAATGTAATCTTATAACAATAGTAAACTTTATTACATTAACAATAATGATAAAATTAAAATAAAAACACACTAAATTATAATATTGTTACACAAATATATGATTCTGATCTATTCAGGACTATTATTCGAATACATGTTTGAATTAACTGATTTCCTGGATGACTCACTTCTTGTTTTGACCCATTCATTTATTAAATAAATAATTAATAATAATAATAAATACAAACGCTCACACACGGAATCAGAATCCCGTATATCTAGCTTTAAAAAAAACCTTATATCTCGAAAGAGAAGAAAACCTATAAATTTCTACTTCCCCCCCTTTTTTTTGTAAACATTGTCCATTGGACTATTCCAAAATAATATATTCGTTTCAATTACTCTAACTAGCAATGTGAAATAATCTTAAATTTCTAAATCATTTTATCAAGCAATAATTTTCACATTTCCAATGAAGAAGGATGGTATGTCATAAAATTACCCTACTAATTTTGCAAATGGGTTTAAATTCAAAACGCACACTTTTACGTTCATGCTTGTCAGATCTTTACGTTTTGACTGTATATATCTTAATAGGTTAGTATATCCATTGAGCTTGACAACCTCAATTTATCATCATTCACAAAAAAAATCAACAGACTGGTTAGTTTATTAATTAAAATCTCTGTCATTCCCCATCATACATATACATTTGACTGAATCCTTATCCTTTCAGGGCAACTTTATTCTGTCCCATGTAAGAAAACTATCTTCATATCACACATCACCATGCAGTATCTATAACGTGCACAAAGCCATGTCTTGATAAGGGAAATAAAAAAAAAAAAAAAAACATTACTTCAAACTTAAACTATTTGCTTGAGCCAGGGAGAGAGATCTTTTCTTAAGATCCAGAATCGTGTAAAGAGTCCCTCTTAGACACCTATTCTCTATATTGGCATGCAACATTTTCTATACTTAAACAGTAACTTTATTAATAATTCCCTATCTTAACAAAATAAATGGAGTGAAACTTAGTCATCTCCGACTGCCATGGTATCTAAATCATGAGACAGCCATTCCCCATCTATTGGGTGGTAGGATAACTTTATATTAGTAATGACAAGCATTTATAGCTTATATATGCCCATATATACATCGATTACAGCCTAGATAAATGACAAAGACTAACCAAATCCCGAATCAAAACATATATGAATTATTTCAATTTTAAACAGTCAAACCAACAACATACCCAACATTTATATTAACAACAGATCAACAATACTTTAAGCATAATTATGGGTTTTATGACACACACCCCTCACTCTTCATATTTACTATTAAGCACAAATTAAAATTTTGTTAAGAATAATAAAAAATATTTATATCATTTCTCTCTTTACTTTTAAATTTAAATTTACGTGAGCATCTATACTTAAATGGTATCAAAATCATTTTTTTTGTCTTTCCTTCAAACATTTTAAACCTAAACAAAATATTAAATTAAATAATCTAGTGATTAGAGTGTGACATAGCATATAACAAAATGAAATATAATAAAAAAAAAACAAATGACATATTATATAAACGAAATAAAATAAAGAATAAATATTAACATTACAGATAGTCTCTTTTAAATTTCTTTTCCTTCCACTGTCCTTCAATCAATTAATATATTCAGTTCATTTTACTTGAGATAGCTATATACTTGCACATCAGACAGTTATTTCAATTAAATGTGTATAGAATGCACAGACAGTCATTTGAATCAAGATAGATAAAAAAAATGTAGATAGTTATTTTAAATCAAAAGTGTAGCTACATGAGAATTAATAAATTTTTAAAAGAGTTCTATTGGTTACTTTCCATTTGATGAGTTTCTTCCTGGATTTGAATTCACTTTGTTTTCTTCTCTTCTTCTTTTCCATTTAAAGGCTCAAATCATAGCCAATAAGCAGTCTCTGATTACTAACATGAATTAACCTTTTAAATATATTTAGTAGTTTGCTGCAATTTCTTTAAACGAATTTTAAACAGCCAAATAATTATTATAATCTGAATTGGGGTTTCAATCTCATACAAAATTTTGACAGTTCTCTCCTTCAATGACTTTACAATAAGCAGAATGGACAAGTTGTAGCATTTAGTATAAAATGTCTTATCAAAAGTTGATTCATTCATAATTAATGTGAGGAAGAGAAACATGCACCATTTATGAATGAATTAGAAATTCATTTTTTTGGTCTACTATAAAACTTAAATACATTATTAAATTCCGAGAAAGAAAATTTAAAAAAATTTGCAGAAAAACCTTCAGAGATATATTTCTAGTAGTTAGCCTGTTGTTCTCAATTAGCAAAAGTTTTTCTCCTATTCACTTTTCCCAGTTTTATATAGGGTAAAAGAGAGAAAAGAAAACAGATGTTAAACCCCCCTTCCCCCAGTGGTTCCTCTTCAAGTCTAATTAAAAAATCCCCACTCAGAATGAACAATGGCTCTTTCTAAAGTGTTACTTTTTTAACAACTTTATCTTCCTCACCTAAAGCATATATTTTAGTTAACACACTAGCGATTAATTTATGGAAAATTAGTTGAAGAAGATATAATTGAAAACATAAGCTTACCAACACTTTTTTGGTCAAAAAAAGGTAACATTCATTTGATCTAAATAATTTCTTATTTAGATTTACATTTTTAATAATTTTAAAAATTATGTCAGTTCCTATAAAGGAAAGAAAAAAAATCAAACCCATATATTTGTATCACACCCACATACCTATGCAGAACATGTTATAGAAAACTGATTATTCAGATTATATGAACATAAAATATCCATCATAATTCCCTATAATTACAAGCATAAAATCAATTATAATTTCTGATAATCCTAAACATAAATATTCACTATAATCCCCTATAACTTTAAACTTATTTTCCAGAAAGAAACTATTAACTAAAGCTACTGACAATCAATTCAATCTTAATTCTCATCAACTCTTTAGTAATAGACAATCCACACAAACACAAACTGTCTCTATAAATGTTGCTTTTGAGCTATATAGCCATTACTTTCTCAAATAAAATTTAATTTTTCTTACATCAAAAAAAAAATTTTTTTTCCACAATTACTTCATTTTATTACATTTGGTTTATAGATGTAATAAACCAAAAGGCTACAATATATATATATATATATATTAATTCTAATGTTTTCATGGATAAAGGCTACAATATATATATATATATATATTAATTCTAATGTTTTCATGGATAAAAGATGTCATATTATTATTACTATTTGCGTCAGCATTTAGCTTTTTCACTACACAGAATATCCCGCAAATAGTAATAATAATATGATATATATATATATCAAGTTATGTGATTATAGCTTGTTTTTATTTTTTATAAATGTATCTTTAAAGTTTTTGCAATGATATATATTGCAGAGGCTTTGACTATGTGGTGAAACTGAACTGATATCAGATTCATGTAACTATCTGGCTTGTTAGGCTGGGTTTGAAGACATTATGTGTCTGAAAAATTCATGCTTGCAAACTGATAGAAACTTTTTGCATAAATGCTTGGAGTCAGTGTTTAGATCTAGTTTCTAGCCCTATCCTTTACTGATGATAGCAAATTACCTTGAAATCATCTGACCTGAAGGTGAAGAAAATGAAAGAGATAGTGAATTCTGACTCTTTTGATGTTTATGTAAACAAATATATGCTTGTTTGGTGGTTTTGGTAAAGTGCCATTTATTGATCATAAATACAAGCGATAGCAAGTTACGTGATTATAACTTGTTTTTGTTTTTCATATATATATATATATATTTTCACAAACGTATTTAAATAATAATTGAACTCCCTCTAGCTGCAAAGTTCAATAGCATTTTACAATAAGAGAGTAACCATCTCTTATTATCTTTTAGATCTTTTTATTTACAGCCATCCAGAACTATTACAAGCCAGAGTTCCAATTTAAACCAGTCTTTATATCTTTTAATGTAAATTGATCTTTAATCAACTGATATTAAATGTATAGAGTGGAAATCTTTCATTCACTTCTAGAACTCTATAATCAATTAACACATGTTATATACGTAATGATAAATAATATTTTAATAATAAATAATCATAACAACACGTGAAAATTTTCACAAACGTATTTAAATAATAATTGAACTGCCCTCTAGCTGCAAAGTTCAATAGCATTTTATAATAAGAGAGTAACCACCTCTTACTGTCTTTTAGATCTTTTTATGTACAGCCATCCAGAACTATTACCAGCCAGAGTTCCAATTTAAATTACCATCACTAACAATTACCCAGGGGCACCAATTCTATGGATCATAGAATAAAATATTAATCTAATTTTACCATAAATTTACTTATGAGGCTCTTAATTAAAGTTTCACCTTAGCCTAGCTCAGTTGAGCGATACAGAGGTGTATGAGGTGTAAAATGTACATTAGATGTGGGATGAAATATTATAATGAATAGAAAATAAGACATCTATCAAGTTCTAAAATAAATAAGATTTATATTGGTAAAATTCTACCATCTAAAATTAACTAACCTCCTCCCATCATCCACATGCATTGAACAACCCCTACCATATTAGAAAATTAAACTAATAACTAAAATATAATATTTATAAACTATATTGTATAACAAGTTGGATCTGAACTTAAACTAAACCTATCATTACTAAATTTTTAATTACACACTAATCTAATCTAATTAACTGAATTTAATATTTAATCAGAATTAAAAATTGAAGATCTCAGAGAATTAACTGATGGCATGGCTTAATCTAAAATCTCTATTTCTCAATAACTATTATTTAATATTATGAAAATAATAATATGAACTAAGCAATACCCTAACTAAATAATGACAGTTAGATAATGAAAGAAATCGGGCACATTTTGATTTTAATTCATCATCTAAACAATTACTAAATAATAAAACCCTTTAGAAACTTAGTAGATAATTGGCATCTCATACAGTGTTTGGATCAAGGAAATCAATATCATCATATCTGGATATTTATCATAATTAAATGAAAATACAATTATATCACATTAAATAAAATAAATGTGTGAGCATGTGTGGAAATATGAAACACGAATGAATGTTAAAAAAGAATTCTAAATACAATTTTGAATAATAAAATATTTATTAACAAAATAAGAAAAATAGTTCAGCAAACATTTAATCTCTTTCTCATTGGTATAAGTACAAATTTTAAATGTATTTAGCATTACTGGTTAAAGTTTACATAGAAATAAATAACACAATATGATCTCTTAATTTTCAAATCTAACACATTTCATCTATCAAAACATCCTGATAGACTTGTGAAACACCTTATATTTTTAACATTAAATAATGAACCAAAATAAATCCATATATTTTACTGTAAAGAAAATGGTTTTTTAGTTATCAGCTATTTCTGATAAACCTATAGAACTGAAGAAATATAACCATATACTTCTAGTAATCAACTACAAAATTTATTTTAGATTCAACCTTTTGTTTTATAACACTCAGTTATCAATTAACCTAATAAATCTATGACCAACAACATGGGTTAAATATTTTAATTACACAATAAAATAAAATTAAAATTTTGCATTTTACTTCAAATGCACATTAACTATAACTAAAGTAAAGGGGTTTGAAACCTAAGAATAATATCAAACTATGTTCTGCAAAATGAAATAAATAGCCCCATTAATTAAATATATTTTTATCAAACTATATCTTGCAAAATGAAAGAAATAATTTCAGTAATTAAATATATTCTTATAAAACTATATCTTGAAAAATGAAATAAATAATTCCAGTAATTAAATATGTTTTGCCTTTGCAACATTGAAATAAAATATTCTATTAAATAACTATGTTCTGTTTTGCCAAAATAGAAATAAATAATTCTATTCATTAACTATGTTTTATCTTTGCTTGCTTATTTAATCAAATGGTGATTGAATGATAAAAATTGATGATATGAAACCTAAATGATCACTACAAAATGTTTTAAAATGATAATTAAAGTTATACATTACTGATGGATTTTTCTATATCTTTCAAATTAACACTTTATGCATGAGCCTGTATTATGCTGTGTGTCAAAGAATAAATAATTAATACTAATCAATTTAATTGGTTTGCTTATGAAGTTATAATATGATCATAATATGGACAAAGGCAATGGACAATCAAGCTTTAATCACTAACTTTATTACAGCCGTTTTGTAAGAAAATCTATTCTGCTTTTATTCTTCTTTTTATCAATAAATTATCTGACACTTGGCTATAGTATAAGCTGGATAACATTCAATAAACACATGGGGATAAAAGATTTTTTCAATTCAAATCAGATAAATATCAACACAACAACTCCCAAGTCTACTTCTGAGACTAATTAAACTGGTGGGAATAAATCTCTTCACCAAATGATCAAGGAGATAATATACTTAAATTCATATACTTTAATTCATAATATCAAATATCAAAACTGGAGGATTTAATCTACTCATATCAAAATATACTTCAATATACAGAAAAGAAAGGATTACTCGATCCCATAAATACTATCAAAACTGGAGGATTCAATCTACTCCTATCAAAAATACTTCAATACACAGAAAAGGGAGAGATTACTCGATCCCATATAATACACTAGGCAATCTATCCATGTTAAATATTCAAATAAAAAAAGGCGAGAGATTACTTGATCCCATAAATACTATAAAAAGTATAGCCACAAAAATACTTTTCCATTCAAGCATAATAAAGAACAATAATTTACTTAAATAAATCTCTAATCCTTCCAAACAATTGACCATCCTCTTCCTCTGAAACCAATTGACTTTATATCATTTGTATTTGCAATTAACATATGATTATAGCTAAGTTTAATAATGGACACACATATACAAGCATAATAATACACAGACCATTCAAATCCCAGTAGCAAAGAACTACTGTTAAAATATCAATTACTAATTGTAAAAGCAATAAGGAATAAATATTTCATATCTGATAACATAATATTTAGGACTTGGTAACATGCTAATAACAGTTGGAAAACAAGGCAATAATTTCTATTGCCAAGCAAGACAAAATAATCTTTTTTTATAGTGCATTAACATTAGCCCACATCTAAAGCAAAAATTTGGCTTAGACAAATAATAAAACTTTATATTTCAGGTTAAATAATTATTGAAAATAATTATTTTTTTTATTTATTGAAAACGCATAGATATAATATAAGAACCTGTATAATGTGCAACTTTTAAAGAAGAGCTATCACCCCTATTAACATTACATGGATGCCTCCCTTTCTTGCCATGCATGTATGTTATAATCTAACACACGGTAAAACTAATATTAAATTAATAAAAAAAAATACCTTGTACAATATTTCCCTTAATATTGTATATTTACGAGACATTCTAGTAGAAAACAATAATACATATAATAATAAAAATAATAAAACAACCCTTAAACTGTCTACATACTAAATAGAATTAAATAATAAATAAATAAAGTCTTTTGTTTTCTTCTTCTGGATTAAAAATAAAAGTTTATTATAGTTTATACATGACATCCCCTGGGCATCTCTTAAATAATAATAATAATTAGCACACAAATATAAATATTGACAAATACATAAAACACATTCCTGCAGGAAAACAAAACAATATTATTTTTAATTCATAATAGCTGTTAGCTAATGAATTGCTGTTGACATTATATATAAGGGATTTTATTAATTAAGCAATATACATTTTTATGATGCAAATAAACTAGTAGTTTATATTTCATTCCTACGATATATTCAAAAATTTTATTTTACATTTTTAAAGCCATTCAGAATGTATGTAATTATTTAACTAATAATATTTGTCTAGATGAGTTTGTTGGCAATATTTTAGACAGAGAAGTTTCATAACGAGTGAGGAGAGCATTTAATAAAGCAAAGTCACATAATTTATCCATTTTATAAATTCATTTCTCCTATTAGTTTGGAAAAACAGGTAAATATTAACAGTACATTCAATTGCACATTTAGTCTTATATTTTTAAATAGGTAAAAATAGAAATAATTACGAAAATGTTCTAATAATAATGACGATAAAATTAAATGATACATATGCATCCTTTTAAATCTTCCTTCATAACTAGCATAAAATTTTTCATAAAGAGTTCTGAAAATGTTTAATAACAGTTCACTAATTACACCCACCACAGTTGTTCCATTAACCCTTTTCCCGCCTCTTACGAAGCTCCTCGTCGACATCTGACATCACTCTAACTCTGCCAGTTCTTATGCTAAAATATTCGTTAGACAGGTATTGAATAGGTTTTTAAAAGTTCTGTAAGATGGTGCCCTCTTCCGAATTATTTTACAAGTAAAAAATAAAAAAAACGCATTTAAACCTAAACAAAGAAAGAACATTACTTGTGATTGGTTCTTAGCATGCTCTCAGCCGAAAAAGACATTCTGATTGGCTGGAAAGAACAAAGAAACCGCCTGATCAAAGAAAATAAAGAAAAACACTGAGATTTTCATTTCGAATATAATTTAAATTATTATAAAAGAATAGTTTGAGAAATTACAAATTATTTTCAGAGAGAATACTAAAAAAACAAAATTATTTTCGAAAAATATTGAAGATTTTAGTAAAAATATTTAAGATTTAGTAAAAAGAAATATTTACTTTTCTATAACGTAAAAGTCGACCTTTTTGTTTATATTATAGCTTTTATGTTGCTGAAATTGAATATTTTAGAATAAATAAATAGCAATTTATTTTTGAAAGAACTTTCGTTCTCTTCATAACCTGAAAAATTAGTAATATACTTTTTATAAACGTATCTGAGTTGAATTTAATATTATAGGCGAATATGTTTTAACAATAGGCTTTGTCTTCAGTTTGTGAGTTGGCCAATTAAAAGATTTGATTTTTACCTCATACAACCAATAATATAATTAGCGGTTTAAGGGTTAATAATATAATTAAAACTTAAGAAAAATAATTTTGAAAAATAAACAAACATTCTTTTTTCTTCTTTCCCATTAGGTTTAACATTTAAATAAAGTAAATTTACAATACTATTATGCATTACCATTCTTTCTTTTAATAGTGGCAATTTAAACTTAAATAATATAGTATAGACACTTACATGCATTTCAGATAATGCTTGGAAAATCTAAATAGTCAGCCAAGGATAGGACCAACACATCTCTTAGTGTGGTTTAAGTACTCATATCTGTGAACCAATAATATATTTTACTTTCAGCTTGAACTTTGGAAAAAAAATTATACTATCAAACTTTGTTAATAAATGAATTTAAAAATGAAACAGTATTGGAAGATCTTTTAACAGTTTGTAGTAGTAGTTAGTTGTAGTTGTTGGAGTAGTAGTTGCAGTCAGAGTAGTTGTTATAGTAGTTGTAGCCCTTTTTATAGATTTTTTAAACTATTACATCACACTTTTTCTCTTTCAATAGTCCAATATATGTGAAAGTTCAAAGATCACCAGACAGATACTAATTGCTCCTCCCATTACAATAAAACTTAATTTATGCAAGAAACTTTGTCTTGGAAAAAAAATGGGGAAAAATATTCTGTCTTTTAAATAAATAAAAAAAATATTAAACATTAAATTGAAATAAAAATTAAATATTCTGTACTTTAAAAACAACAGAATAAAAACTAATAACAATTGCTTTAATAAATAAAATATTTTCTAGTATAATTATTGTTTAATAATTCACCAGTTTAATGCTCAATTAATTTATTTAAAATGTAGGTAAGCTGGCTTTTAACACTATTATTTATGAAATTAAATATTTGAATATGAGATGTGATATTTAATGATTTAATGAAGCATATGAATGAAAAATGAAGTTGAATAATGATATTGACATGCATGAATATTTACAAACAATGCACTATAGACACTAAACTGATATGACTAAATGGCTATTTTAATGATGATGAGTGCAACATATTTCACTGTTTATACTATAAATTAAAATATGTAAAGCAAATGAACTAGAGAATCACTCAAACAAGTCTAAATATTTATTTGTGAACAAACAAAACAAATTAGCATCAACTCAAACTGAACTGACTATGTTTATAACAAGCCACCCCCTATCCTATCATTAATTATACCCTAAAGTAAGATACTAAACATTTAATACTTTTTAAATTGCACCTACATGTACTTCTAATCACAGTTTTAAGTCATAAATAAAAAAAATTAAAATTTTTATGTTATTTCATTTTTTTTTAATATGATAGTATCAGATGTTACTGATATAATACCATACAATTACAATTAATATTTCTGGTGCCAAACCAGAAGGTCACAATATATATATATATATATATATATATATATATATATATATATATATATATATATATATATATATTTTTTAACAAAAACCTTTCACCCCCCCTCCCCCCCCCCCCCCCCCCCCCACCCCGTCGGTCTTGGGGGGGAGAAACAAAAAACCCAAACCCCCAACCAAACAATATATAAAAAAAGAAGTGTAGAAAAAACTAAAATTTATAATTTAAATTAATCAAACCTCACCCCCCCAAAAAAAAATGTGAAACTTAATTTAAAACCCCTCACATAAGTAGGGGTTTTTTAATTTTTAAAAAACCCCAACAACAAAAAAAAAAGAAATAAAAACAAAACAGAGTGACATGACACATATAAAAACACACTCAAAAATATGAAAACTTACAAATATATATATATATATATATATATATATATTAATCAATGTCTGTATTCCAATTATAATAAAATATATATAATTATTCAAAACAATACAATAATTAATACAGTAAAAAATATTTTAAAAACAAATATATACCACAATTTAATAAGAGTACTTTCAACTATCCATGTAGTCATTATCAACTAGATTCAAATTGTATTACAAAAACTCTTTTACAAATGTATACAAAAAGAATCACATCATACATAAATTTTCCACAATTCATTAATTTTATATTAGCAGTCTGTCTATTTATCAAATATTGCTTTTCATTTTTTATTAACATAGCTTTTTTAATTTTACATTTATTATTATTTTTTTCAACACACAAAATCTTAACTTCATTAAAATCAAAATCATATGTCATCATTTCTATCAAGACAAAAGAATGTTAGAAATGATGACGTATCACCTTCAGTATATTTTGATCAAAATGTAACATGTAATTATGGCTTTGATTTTAATAAAGTTAAGATTTTGTGTGTAGAAAGAAATAATAATAATAAACGTAAAATTAAAGAAACTATGTTAATAAAAAATGAAAAGTAACAATTGATAGACAGGCTGCTAATATTAAAATTAATGAAATGTGGGAAAATTGATGTATGACGTAATTCTTTTTGTATACATTTGTAATGGTTTTTTGTAATACAATTTGAATCTAGTTGATAATGACTACATGGATAGTTGAAAGTACTCTTATTAAATTGTGGTATATATTTGTTTTTAAAATATTTTTTACTGTATTAATTATTGTATTGTTTTGAATTATATATATATATTGTGTAGGTAGCTAAAAATCGCTATCCAATAACATACCTAAGCAATCTGAAATAACGAAATTTTTTTTTTTTAATTGGCAGGTAGAAAGATAAAAAGATTTTGCTAGGGCACTTTTTGATAATGTTTTTATATTTTTAATATTTTTTTCTTCTAAACAGTGGAATAACTACTTACTGGGTAAATTATTAATGATGGGCAATAGACCGTAAAAAAAAAAAATACCCACATATATATATTAGTAATAAAATTTTATTACTAAGAAAATGCCAATTTTAATAAAATTTAAAATTGTTGTACATAGTTATGTATATATATTTGATCGTTTGTATTGCGTAATTAAACTGACAATGACTTAAATAAAAAAGGACAATAATTATAACAGTAGAAAGTGAATCAATATTTTAAATATAGAATGAAATAAAAATATGATAAATTTATTTTAGAACGTGTTGTATTATTTTTTTTTTAATGAATCAATGTAAAAAAAAAATATTTTAAAAGCTGAAATGCTTGTTTTCAAATAATAGAAATAGCGCCGAGATAAAAAGGAAACAATTAAGAAATCGTCTGCTTTTTTTTCTTGTTGAAAAAAGAGATCGGTCAAGCTAGTTAGATCAGAAGGATTATATTTTTATATTGTTCTACAAAATAGACAATTTTTCTTAATTAATTCAACATTCGAATAAAAAAATTAAAAGAATTGGATGGAACATTAATCTGATTTATTCGATAGAGAAGTGGAAATCATTATTAATTCAATTTTTAAAAAAAAAAATTAACCTGATGTTTGTTTAAAAGGAACTGAAAAAAAAAAAAGAATTTAATACAGTTAAGTTTTAGTCTGTCTATAAAAATTATTTTATTAGACTATAAATTTATGTAAAGTTATATATATAGTTCAAGCATGAAATATTTTGGCTAAAGAGCGTAATTGTTGTCGGGGTTGAAGCATTGTTCCTATCGAGTATGACCATATAAAAATATAAAGATATGACTGTCTGATTGCCTGAGGAGTTGACATTTACACCGGATAAAAATCTAGGGATAACACCTAACTACACACTGACTGCCCACTGAAATACGTCAAGATGCTCTGTAAATAAAACTGGAGTTCTACCAACATCTATATATATATAAGGACTTTGTATAAAGGAAAATTGTAAATTGTTTTATTTTCTTTTGTATCAATTTGTATTTTTTTGTTTTTTAATTTTTATCTCATCTTATATTTGGAAAGAGCTATTGTTAATTATATAGAGGGAACAATCCAATATGGAAAAATATCAAGAGAGTAAGGGGGGGGGGAATAGGTTGAAAAGTTTATTTTTTTAAAATAAAGTTTAGATGATTTACTTTCTACTGACAGCTGTGAGATAGAAATATGCACAAACAGTTAAGTGCTTCACTAGACTATTTTACGGTAAGAGAATTATTATTATTATTATTTTTTAAAAAGCCACTGATATAAAATATGTACCACATGACACGACTAATTATATATATGTTACTAATATTTCTTAAGATAAATTGAATAAATGACTAACATTTTTCTTTTAAATAGTATTCTTTATCTTATGTTCTATCATATTCTGTGTTGTGTTATCATTATATTTTTTCACGATTATTATATCTGAGGTTGCAGTTGAATTTACTTAAAGTTGGCAGTCTCATTGTGAATTAATCATTTTTTTATTATTATCATAATAGACATAAAAACTGTAAATCCATAGAGATATCCAAATAATTTATTGGCTTCATTTTTTAAATATTTTTCTTTATTGAGATTTTTTTTTATATATTTTACTGTATAGAAATTTTGTTTGCTTTTCTAAATTGTTTAAGAATTTATATTTATGTTTAAATATATCCTATTTTTGTTTATAAATAAATATTATGAAGTTGTGTTAATTAACAGAATCTTTATAGTTTTGTTGATCCAGCATTTACATTCAATTAAGCACTTACATTGCATTTTATAATCAGTGTTATACCCACGCACACATCCACATTATTGTTTAATAAGCATGGGAGAGAACATTAAATACAGGTTATATTTTGTTTGATAGATAGGATGTATTATTTTAGTTGTTAATTAAGAGTATGCATAGATACATATCTGTTAAGAGAGTCGAATGCGGATTCTTCCTGCATTTGAATATCTGAGGCAACGGTTTTGCAAAAGAGTGATGAGATGTGAAATGAACTGATTTGGATTGCATGTAGATTTGATGGATTGTGCTTAGGCTGGTTTATTGAAAATGGATGTAATCATGAGTCAGGTGTTTCATCGTTTTATGTCTAGCATCCTATGTGAAGACCCTAGGTCCAACAGTAGTTAGATGCGAGCTTGCTCTCTTTCACCTATATACGTGGATGAACCGGATTGTTGCATGGGGCACTATCAACTTTGGGATATGGCAGATAAGTGCACCAGCACTTTTAGATTGGAAGTAAGTTGGTATATATTATGAAAGAACTAGCTGATTGTTAAAGTTGATCTGTGTGTGTTCAAATGTATTAGCAGACTGGAAGATCCGGGTATATCGGACCTTACCATTACAATATATATATAATGCTCAAATCACCATACTAAACATTGTTTTTTTCAACAGTACCCTCTGTGAATAAATATAAAAGTGTGAAGGTTCAGATTTTGCTAAAAAAATATAATGTTTGGGAGGGGAAATCGAACATTTTGCATCTGAATTTTCAGCTAGCAATATGGACTGTCATATGTATATATTAGTGATTTATAAAATTATCATGTTGTATACTCTAGTCATGATGTTTTTGTGTTAATTAATATCCAAACAACTTATACACATTTAACATATATATATATGTGTGTGTGTGTGAGTAAGCACTGGGATGATAAATAGTCATTTACATATGATATCTTGAATCATGTTAGACAGCATATATAAAAGGTTATTTTATGTTTGTTAGGCATTTTGATAAAGAGGCTGGCATATTGGTACTAATAGCATTTAGAAAGTTGTTTATTCCAGTATTTATGAAATATCTAATGAATAAAATTAAACACAGTGTTCCTGATTTTAACTTCATAATATCATATCAACTAATGAAAAATATATGAAATCAACCTCTCATTTTACAAGTATTTTTAAAACAACTGCTAATTATCAGGCAAATTAAAGACTTAAAACCCTCAATCACCCCACCAATATATAATAATCAAATATCCCATTTAATTAACATGTACATGAAATTTTCATTCTTTGATTAAAGCCCACAATGGCTACAACTGGTATATGATATTGGAATAAATTTTCAAATACCTTAATTTTATATAATTTTTTTAATTGAAAAAGATGTCCATCTCAGTATCTTTCTAATTATGTCTTTGTTTTGTAAAAATAAAATTAGTGTGAATGTGTCTCATGTAATGTAATCTCCTCCCCCCTTTTGGATTTAGTAGTATCTCATACAGTTTGTAAACTAAATGGAAGTTAATTTTGTATTTTGCAAATTATTGCTATATTTCTACTTTTTTAGACAAATATTATAATATTTATTGCAACTAATGCTTATGTTGATAAAAAACAAATTTATTTCATTATAATAATCGTTTATAAAAAAGAATCAACTGTTTCTGATTAGACACTATTCTAAGCAAAAGTAATTTTATTTTTACAATTTTATGTATATATTTGTTTAAATATTTTAATATGTATTGCAAATAATGCATATACAAAATCAATTTTGGAATGATAATTATTAAAAAAATATGTATTTTTCTTGTAGCAGTATTAAATACTGCTTGTAGTCTATATTTCAAAACTGCATATAGCTGTTACAGACAAAAGCTTGAAAATATTAACAGAAATATATATATAAACATTAGAAAACAGTCCACCTAACATACCAATATATATAGATATAGTAATCAATATTTCTCATTTATACATATATGTAGTATGTATATGCAATGTATGAAGAAATGACATTGCTCTAATTATTGGGCAGCAAATGTAATAGTATGTATAATAGCATGCCATTAATGTAATATTATGTAGTATCTAAATGAAGGAAGATGAAATTGTAATAGAAAATGTAACAGAAAATTTTATTTACATTTGAAGAAATGAAATTGTCCTAATCGTCGATAGCCACAAATGGGATAAAAACTCCAATTGGAATACCAAATGTAATACAACATGGTATACATACAAATAGAAATGAAATCACTCCAATAATTGTGGATTAATTGAAATGGACAATTTATTTCCACCATCATGTAGCTCAGGTTTTGATTAATTTTCATTCAAAGATAAATATAATAAAATATAATTAATTCCAACCAATGAATATGAAATACAATGAATCAGGTTATAAATTACTAAATTATAAAGTAATAGATAATAAATTATCTACAGAAAATATATTACATATGAGTGAATGTACTCTAATCACTCCCTATATTGTTACTTCGGCTAGCTATACAAAATAAACCCAGATACTACAGAGCATTGACTAAGGCATGTTAACTGATTAATTCTCAGGGTTAACTTAACTAACAATTTGATCAGTTACTAAATTTAGATTGGAAAAAAGGGAATTTTGATGAATCCAATATATATGTTCACAAACAAGATTATATGTGATTTAATATTTCAATTAATGATAGTTTATATAATAATTAATCAATACACAATATTACCATTTAATTGATAGATGAATTGTTTAACCAACTAATAACTGATGTACTAAAAATAGAAAAGACAGATATTAATGAAAACTCAAAATCATTCTTTTTTATATAAAACAAATGATATAAAGTTTATTTCAAGATTGTGATTTTACAATAGCATAAATATATATGTGGAAAAATACAAAAACTGATTTGCTTTTCAAATGTTCAATTTTTTAAAAAATATAAATCAAATAAAAGATGTACTGATAATAAACATAACTTGCAGTTTATATTTACATAGAAATTGTATAAAACTGTTGTAAAATAAATAAATCAATCAATAAATAAATAAATTAGTAATAGCTTGTTAAATTAATAATTTAGGTTATAGATGTATTTTTAAAGCTGGATCGACATACAAGATAATACAAAAAAAAAACAATGTAAAAAGCTCCTTCTCACTATGCTATAAGGGTTTATTTTACTCTACTTATTTGAATCACACCTTTAATTATGAACATCAACTACTTGGGCTTCTTATTAATATAAGGCTTATATCACAGCCTGCAAATTTCAACATTTACTTCATAACTTTATAAACTCAAGGCAAACCATCTATATATAGAACAGGTTGAACATCAGGACACTGTAATGAATAACTATTTTTAGCTATTCACACTGAAAAGAGTTTTAAGATTATCTTTATTGATGTAATCTGAAAGAAAAAAGATATCCTTTTAAAAATTTCTAAATTATATAAATACAATAAAATTATTAACTTGATAAAGTGCTCTTGCACAGAAAAATGTGAGCATATTGAAATTATAATTATAGCAATACAATTTTGAGCAGAATCATATTTTGAAGAATTCAATTCTCTCATCTATTTTTTAAATATATTCATCAGTGTTTTTCAATAATAAAATGCAAATAAATTTATTCATAATAATAAAGACTAGACTGTGCAATATTGTTTTCTAGAAATAGAAAATTATTTTAATAAGCCTGTGAAATGTCAAGCATTGGTGGTCGAGAGGTCAGCGATGGCTGCTTTACAAGCAGTTGTCCCAGGTTAGCGGGTTCGCTTTCTGGCTGATGCTATGACACATGAGAAAAAAATTAGAATCTTGACACTAATATTGTAAATACAGTATATTCAACTTTTGATTTAAATAATGGTGAAATATCTTGTAAATTGATTGTAATATTTTGCAATAATAGAATGAAACATGAATTTATCCCATGCTATTTAAGAATACTATAGCTTAATTTATCTTTCTTATGATTTAAAATAATTCCTAAAAACAATTTGCATTGGCTTCCTATTTTTTCACACATTTCTCTTCTCAATGATGAAAGGCATGTTGCTTTAAAGAAGACGTATATAAAGTTACTAACCAAATTCATCAAGATATAGTTGTGACATATCTCCAAACCAAATCTTTTCTTCCTGGATATTCAACTGATTAAATAATTATAGCATAGAAAATTCTACATCTTGTGAGACACAAAACCAATTTATATTTCCAGATCTAACCATAAAACCAGATTAATTTGATCTTCCTAGATGTTAGGGGGATCTCACTGACAGATTTAGTCACTAAAGACCATTTTGCTTTTTTTTGCTATAGAATGAATACTAAAAATCATTAATCTCATATTTAATGACTATCTAATCTATGCATACAATGGTAGGAGTGAATAATACAGTAAAACCATCAATGACTATTTACTGGTAGTGATTAGATTTTCTGCAGATTTTATCAGGTGAGGGCGTACCAAAAATAACTGGAATTGTTCTCTGGATAGAAATTGCATTATATTATAAGCTTCTGTGGCTAGATATCTCTTGAGAGATTCCCCTCCATAAACCTACTGATTATTGTTATTGAAAAAGTTGTGTTGAAGCATAGGAAATGATTTTGTTAAATCTGCCTCAATTATTTGTCAATTTTTGAATGACTGACAAGTTGGACTAATGCAAGCTTCTGTTTTCTGTTAAGGGAGACAGTTGTAATGCTTGAAACAGCTTACAAGCAAGCTGCTGTTAGGAAAATGCACGTTTATGAGTGATTGAATGGAGGGTCAAATTGATCACATTTCTGTAAAATGTTGTGAGTGACATCCAAAGTAAAGACAATGCAGAATTTTGTCAGATGCAAATGGCATTGTTCACTCAGAATTTGCTCGTAATGAAAAAGCATTTAAAACCTACAAGTTCTGAAAAGTTTGCATGATGTGGTAAAACAAAAACATCTCATTGTTGGCTTAATGAAAAATGCAAGCTTTACTATGGCAATGCACCAGTGCACAAAGCCTTGAGTGTTAAACATTTTTTAAAATTAAATTCAGCATAACCCAGCTTATCCATCAGCCATATTCCCTTGATCTGGCTCTATATGACTTCTTTTCATTTTTTCGAATAAAAAAATGTCTCAAATTTTTTGTTGTTGTTGACTTAGAAATGGTGAAGGAAAAAAAATAATTGTTGCCGGTATTAAAAGGCATCACATTGCAAGAGGTTCCAGTCTACTTTAAGTGAAAAATATGTTTAGGTTGGCATGTTGTTAAAAATTGGATGAACTTTAAAAGGAATTCAATTTGTAACACCTAAAGACCTAAAAATAAATACACAATTTTTAATTACAAAATTCCGGTCATTTTTAGATCCTCGCGTGTTATGTTTACAAATACTTATCTTTAAAAATAATAATAAAATTTAAATAATAAACTCTTTTATGGCAATTTCAGTCAAATTATGCGTACGTTTTTTTCCCGTGTCAAAGCATCGGCTGGGAACGAACCAGCAAACCCGGGGCAACTGCTTGTAAAAAAGCTGTGCTGACCACTCGGCCACCAACGCTTGACAAATTATGCATACTTTAGCACATATTAAAAAAACTGGTCTTTTTCTCATGATATTTTAAATAAGTGAATAACTATAATGAATATTTAAATAGAGAGATTTGAACTCAGGAATTTTCAGTTTATCCATCCTCCATTTATCAAGCCACTGATACACATGTCCACACACATGAAAAAAAGATAGTCCATCAATATATGTATTTTATGCTGAACCAACTCTCATCAATTGGGCTGGATCACAATTCACACACATATATACATATTATTAAGCTTCAGTAGACTTTTACACTCTATACACTTAAGGGTTAATTATCTTTTAGAAGTTTGATTACTCCAACTTCATCAAAACAAGTCTGTTTATTAAATGTTTTAATGACCCATTAGAGGATTGGCAGAATTATTTATTTACTAATTATCAATTGAAAAGAAACAGTTAATTATACTTCTGAATTAAAAAATAATCCCATCTGATTAATTAATTGATTTTGTCGAATAAATTTAATTATTTTTAAGAATATCTTGTTTAATTAATTTTTTAGATAATTTTAATAATTTATTAAATTTATTTCCTATTTTTAATATTTTAATAACTAATATTACTTTATCCATTCCCAGTATGTAACTTATAAAGCTCCATTATTTAGAAAAAATAAATACGCAATAAGATACTCTAGCCAAATAATAGCATTTATTTACATTTTGTAATACTTTGCTATTGTTTGCTCACCTTTAACAATTTCTTCTAGTACATAAAATTTCGAGTTATGTCATAAAATAATGAAGTCGCTTACATCATTTAAGTTCTATTCATTATGGGCTTCATTGAAGAGAAATTATAAAATATTAAATGCAATAAATATATGATACCAATAGCAATATTTGTATTTATATATTGGATTGTTTCCGTCATATAATATGAGTAATGAATGTCTTTAGAAGAAATTAACTTGTCTTTAAATATTCCAAATACATTCAGCTGTTAGTAATAGCACTCAGATTAGTATATGCAGAAGGTTTTGAAAAGTATTATTCTCCCCTCTCCTTCAGGGATTGCTGGTCTAAACATTGCATGGCAATCGAACCTGGACCCTTAGATTCTTGGATATTAATGTAACAATCTAACTAAGTGAGCCATCCTGCCAAAGGCAATAATTAGTAGAAAATTTCATATACTTATCTATGAGGTTCCTCCTGAGTTGATTAGTGGTTTCCAGACATTATGTATAGTCACACTATTTTGACTTATGGATTGATTGCCATAGACATGTGAGCAGCTTCTTTAAGTTGTCTCTTTTTGTATCTCTGCTTATATGACATTGTGAACAATCCCATAAGTCAATCTTGTGAGACTATACATAATGTATGAAAACCATTAATCAACTTTGCTCTTAGGAAAAAATGGGAAAAATCAGGAGGAACCTCATAGATAAGTATATGAAATTTCTACTGTTACCTTTGGCAGGATGGCTCAGTTGGTTAGAGTTTTACCTTAAAATTCAGTACTCAAGAATATAAGGATCCAAGTTTGGTTCCCATGCTAGTACTGCCACTAATCAGGCCAGCAATACCTGTAGAAGAGGGGAGAATAATATCTCTCAAAACATTGTGCATATACTAACCTATGTGATGTTACTAACAGTTGAATGTATTTGGTATATATAAAGTTAAATTTTCTAAAGACATTCAATACTCATATTAGCTAGTGGTAAGAGTCCATATATAAATACAATTAAAACACTATCATCTTAAACCTTCAGGAAAACACAATAGCAATATTGCTTAATTTTTTCACATGATTTTTTTATATGCTTCCTAATGCAGTTCTTTTCATCCTATTTATTTGCTGTATGCTTCAGTAATCATTGGACACCAGATGGTATAATGCTGTAATATCTTCATTCTCAGACTGATCTCTCACTTTTGTTTTTGTTAGTGAGATCTAAAATTCAAAGCTGGAAAGAATGCACTTCAGCATATAGCATCCATGTTTTACTCTTTTATATTACTCAACTCAATAGCCTAAAATTAAAAAAAAAACTAGTTTTGAACCTAACCTAACTTGCATAGTTATACAATTATAGGAGATTTGAACACAAACTTTCAAGTTCCCTTCAGCTATTCACTCTATCCCATACAACTGATACACATGATCACAAACATGTGAAAAAGATAACTGATCTCCAATGTATGTATTTCATGCTGAACCAGCCCTCATCAGTTGATCCAGATCATAATCTCTCATACACATATATAATCAGTGCTCAGTTTATATTAAGATAGCAAATCTTCAAACTTTAATGGAGAGGTTTCAATCTTCTCCATCCTTCAACTCTTCAGCCATCCATATCATTAAAAACCTAATGATGGATTGCTCAAACCTTTGTTGATGCCAATAATATTGGCATCTTCATGTTGACTATAAGTCACTCTGGCCTTGTCCATTTAAATTCACAGAAGTGGGATAGGCAGGATACAGGCTGAATCTGTATTATTTGAATACAAGTATAATTTATATACTTGGTGTTTGCATGAAATTATGAGATTTGAACATAGACTTTTAAGCTCCCTTGTTTTCAAGCCCCTATAATTACATCTAAACTCAAAGTATATAAATTGTATCTGTATTCATATATTATAGTTATATAATGTATATATCTAATCCCAGGTATGGTGATATGAATTTGGTGTTCATTGACTATTCAAACTATAGTGGATAGTTATGTAAAGTGGGTTGATGTATGAGTAAGCACAGGAGAAAGTTATATGTATAGTTTGTTGGTATTAACTTTACCAGACAAAAGAAAAAATCTATACTTAACATAAAACTAAGGTCAGTAAAGACATAAATGATCTAGTATTAGCTTTATATAATTATACAAATGGATTGTCTTGGGTTAAAAACTTTAACTTTTTTTTATTTCGTACTCTTGGCTTGGGTAGTATAAAGGAATAAAAATAGTTATTATAAATAAATATATTATTTTCAGTTTTGAATCTTAGTTCTCACTGATGAAATGACCACTCATAATTACAGTAGATAGTTGTAGAGTAGGGTAAGGATAATTGCCCTTGGATGTATGTAAGATAGTATATAAAAAGAGCTGGTTGAATATTTTAATCGTTTCATTCATCATCATTTTCAACCATAACCGATCTCCTGTAGAATGAAGGTGTTTTTAAGTTCAATCCATCTTTTCCAATCTATAGTCTCTCTTTTTTAACATCACACCTGCACACTTTCTTATTTCAATCATCCATCTCCCATGTGGTCTCTTTCTAGGTCTTTACAATCTCTTGGAATTCAGTTTAACATTTCAATAATGCCCTGTATATAAAATTGAAAAAAAAAAACTGTTTATGAAGATTATGCAAATTTATATTTACCTATTTTACATTTTATGTTTAAAAAAGAGAATCTCGATATACAGCAAAAGATAATTTAAAAAACCTTTTTGATAAATAGTCATTAATGTGGCCCAGAAACTCTCCATAGAGGAGCAGCCAAAAGAAATATTGTTTACCAGGCTTGCAAATTGCTGTTTGGTGAAGGTTTGAGCGGTTTTTCATTTTTGTTTTACTTTTAGTCAGATACCCATTTACTGACCAATGTTAGATGACAATCATGTGACAGTTACCTGAAAGAAGAATCCTAAGTCTCTTGAAAAATAATTTTATTTAATCAGGATTTAATGCCCAGGTCATACCCATTGCAAGCAGGTGTTTATACCTGCGCTGTAAGACCTTCTCTGTTACAGCTATAAACATTTACTGTACTTTCATGAGCAAACAGCGGATATAAAAAATATGAATGAAACGTATGGTTGAAATATTTCAAGTCATTATGTAGCCAATGTTAATGAAATATAAATAAAGCCATGGTGTGGTGAAACAAATATTTAAGTAAGAATTTTATTCATTTAATTGCATTGCTTATAAAATAATAATATATCATCTCTTTGGTGTCAGAAGTTTTGTGAAATTTTAACATTCCTTCTTCTTGAAACTATTATATAAAACAATACACCTAACAATTTTTTATCCCTTACTAAATCATTCTTTTTCTTTTATCACATATCAATAAAAGCTGTTTTATTAATTTTATCATCATTTCTATTTTTGTTAAAATTGTTTCCTTTTTCAATCCTGATTCTTTTTCTATATTCTACCCTCTGAAAATAAATGTTCAATACTCTCATTTCTATTTTCACATAAATTACACCTATGGTTCAAATCGTTATTCCATTTTGTTTCTTCTCTTTCCACATAAAGTTCCCATTCTTGTACCAGGTAAGAATAAGATCCATCCTGTGTTAAAATGACACACATCCTTTCATATTTTATATATTTTTAATTTTTTTATATGACTTGGCATTTTTTTTTCCCATTACTCTCCTCTTTTCTAATCAATTTATGTGTTTTTTCGCACTTTCTAATAACTTCATATTATATTTATTTTCCATAACTCTACTTTTTTTAATCAATTTATCTATTTTTCTCACTTTCTTATAATAATGTACCTGTAATATTATATATTCTTTACACATTTATCTCTTTTTTATATAAATATATAAACTTTGCATATTGACTTTTTCATATGTAACAATTAGACGCAATTTCTACTAATCTATTTCATTCATATACTCTAACATTTCAACCTCTTAAAATTTGACTTTAAATGCCTCCATTAAAAAGAAATTTAATTCCGCTTCATTTTGATAATCTTATTTATAGTAGACAATTTCCATTTCTTTTTGAATTCTAAAAAAAGAAAAGACTTCTTTTATCACTACAAAGGGAATTGCTCTCACATGTTAAAGCAAACATAGTAATCTTTTTCCAATATATTTTATATATATTTTTCTTATTATATCAGAAACACTCATTAATTAATCCAAACTATTTTTTACTTTTATTTTCAACTCTAATTTTTAACTGTTCATATAATTCCACTTTTATAAATAAAATAAAAAAGAGTATCTAAAATCTATATTTTTCCATTTTTTTCCATGACATTTCATTTCTATCCTTAAATTTTAGTATTCCTCTTAAACATTTTTTTTCACTGAATTTAATATTCATACTGTTTCCTACCTCACCATGTTCTTTAATAACAATTCTATGACTTAAACCACTAAACATCATATGATCACCATCTCTTATAATAGCACATAATTGTTATTAAACAAAACAAAACTCTCCATACAGTAGTGCCACCCTGTGCCAACCAGAGTAATCAATGGATGCCAGAAGGCTTGTGCATAAAATCCCTATCTAATGCCTACTCATCCAATATCTGCAGACTAGTTTCTGGCTTGTGGCCATTGTCAGTGAGGAGCCTTGGATCTGAGAGCACTGCACCTAGCCACAGCCAGAAACTAGTCTGGGGATATTGGATAAGTAGGCATTAGATAGGGATTTTATGCGCAAGCCTTCTGGCATCCGTTGATTACTCTGGATGGCACGGGGTGGCACTACTGTATGGAGACTTTTGCTTTGTTTAATTCTATGACTTATTAATCCAGTGGAGGTCTCTCATAATATAGGCTTCATGCACACCAAATTAATATTTAGAAAATGAATCCCAGTGCATAGAATAAATGTCAATGCCTTGCATAGCATGTGTAAATAAAATATTTCAGAGACTTCCTGTTTTAGAGGCAGACTTTAAAACATGTTTGTCATAACTTATAAGGCTTAGTTACTAATTTAATTCAATATTTATGGAAGTATAGTATAAGTAATTAAGCTAGATGTAATTAGAGGGGGTTTGAATCCAGACATTTAAGCTTCCTTCAGTTATCCACTCCATCTTACACAACTGATACACACGACCATATATATATACATGTGAAAAAAATAAATGAGCTCCAGTATATATATTTCGTTTTGAACCAGCGTTCATCACTTGGTCCGAATCACTATCTCTCACACACATATATAATCAGTGTTTGGTTTATATTAAGAATAAAAAAATCTTCAAGCTTTAATGGACTGGCATCAATCTTCTCCACTCTCAAACTCTTCAGCCATCCATATCATTAAAAATCTGATGATGGCAGGTTCAAAGCCCTTGTTTGCCAATTTTGTTGTCATACACAACTCGGTGGCTTTACTACTTAAAGCCCTATCTCTAGATAACATCGTGTTATGACTGACATCAAATATCAGATATTCACTCTCCCTATTTGAGACACTGTAATACATTCAATTTATTTTCTTATTGCTATATTACTGTACACTTTTTAAATTTAAAGGTGAAAATGAGAAGTAATTAAATTTAAAAAGACACGCGTTGGCGGTCGAGTGGTCAGCATAACTGCTTTACAAGCTGTTGTCGCGGGTTTGCTTCCCGGCTGATGCTTTGACATGTGGAAAGAAAGAAATGATATCAAATTTAATTTGTATTATCAAATTTCATTTGAGTAATTATTCTCTTATATTAATGTAATTGATTGGTCAAATACCAAACAGTTACTCGTTATTGTATTTTTATATTGGATTATTTCCATCATCTAATATGCCTATTGAATGTCTTTAGAAAAAATTAACTTTAAATATTCCAGATACATTCATCTGTTAGTAATAGCACATCAAACAGGTTAGTATATGCACAATTTTTGAGAGGTATTATTTTCCCTTTTTTTTCAGGTGTTGCTGACCTGATCAGTGACAGTACTAGCATGGGTTTCGAACCTGGATCCTTAGATTTTTGAATTTTAAGATAACGTTCTAACTAGAACACCATCATCATAAACCTTCAGGAAAACACTAATTTACTTTTTATATTTGAGATATTGTACTGTATTAAATTTATTTTCTTAATGATGTACTACTATACATAAATTATTTAAATGATAAACTTAATGCATAAAACAATTAACACTTTTATTAAATATATTTATAATTATAAATTTATTAAACATGATTACGTAAGTAATATTTACTGAGGCTATAACCTCGATAATATGCGTATAAAATGCGATAGTAGGGACCTCTACAGGTGTTTTAACCACAAACTTACGCTTCTTCCATAGCGTAGGCTTGTGGTTAAAACACCTGTAGAGGTCCCTACTATCGCATTTTATACGCATATTATCGAGGTTATAGCCTCAGTAAATATTAAATATATTTAGTAAAATAATGGGAAAATTGCTTACCGGTTTATTTGTTCTGCATTGTTTAAAAATAAAAAGCCAGAACGGAAAAAAATAACAGATGTAAAAAAACTTTATACAGTAATTAAAGCAGATATCGCGGGGGGAGGTAGAAAGTGAAAACTTTTAAATAAAGCGTATACAGAATGGTTAAATTAATTAATGCAACGTTTTGTGTTCTTTTTTTACTGTTGTTATTGGTGTAAAGTTCCCATGTGATAATTAGTGTGGCTTCTATATATATACTTATCTATAGTGCATGTTTACAAGCTAATTAACAGCACTTCACAAGTGCAAGAACCCAAGAAATCGGTTATATACAACCAAATTTTATTAACTATTGACATTTCATTTTTTTAATCCCATCTATCTCTCTCTCTTCTCAAAAATCAAATTAGGTCTTAGCGATTAAGGATTTTATTATTACTAAATATTATGTTATCATTTATGCTATTTTTTACTTGTTTTATTATGTGTTCAATTGTTTTACCAATTGTATTATATATATTTATTTCTACACACATATGTTGATGTATTTTGATATAGTTTATTTTAAAATAGGCATTCATTGTTTTTTGGGGGGAAATGTTTAGACGATGTGTGTATGTACATAAATGTATGGCAGTAATGGACAGGCCTAAAATAAAATGATAAAGGGGGGTAGTTAATGGTAATAGTAACTGAGAGATTTATTTTTTTAGTACTGATTTAGTAAGGGCAGAAATTAGGCAGAGCTATTATAAATGTATACAGATTAATTATGTAATAGCTACATTATAATATTATTGACATGATAAGGTGTGTATACGCATTTTTTTGATTTTGTTTACTAATTATATGAATTTCACAAGGGACCAAAGTATTTGCCTAGGTGAAATGACATTTCAATACCATAGTTAAAAGATGTGTGATGCTTTCCATTTTTTCCCTTATTTATTAATCATTAAATGTTTTGTAATTCTATAGTTTGGGGGATGTACACATTATTTTGTATTATTGGAATAAAACATGAATCAGATGTTGAAATTAAACTGCTTGTATGTGTTTATTTTTCAATTACAAAACTCCTTATAAATGTTGTTCCTAAGTCATCATCAGATAAGAATACATTATGAACCACAGTAAAAATAGAATAAGGGTAATTTTGGTTATATGTAAAATCTTGGTCATAGAGATATGTATATTTGGTATATATAACAACATCCTAGTAGCTGAATATGTATTTATGACCTAGTTCTCTTATGTGTCTTTGAAGGAGGATGGGGATGATATTATCACCAGAAAATATTTATATAGAAGGGCAGATATGCATCAAATAGCAGTGGAAATCATTTGTTCTTTTTCTATGAGCTAGCTTACTGGTTAATCTCCCATCATAGGTAGAGTAATTCTAAGACCTAGAAGCCAATCTTATAAAGGTGGGAACTAGGTGATGTTCCAAGAGATGGATATTATACATCCCAAGTAATAAATCACAAACAGTTAGTTATAGCAATATGATATTGGACCAGGTATGGTTTTTGTGTATTGATGTTAAGGATCTCTACATTCAAATGATGAAAACCTTGGTGTCTTCAAACAATTACAGTACAACACCAACTGCTTGATATTTGATGTGATTCCATACCAATACAATAATTTGGCTACCTGACTGTCAGATGATGAGAATAATTGGCCAACATCCAAGTTCACTGTGGATAAACTCTGTACACCCACTCCATATCATACTATAACAATAATTTGAATACCAATGTAACGGGATGGTGATACAAACAATTTAACCGATACAATATATATATTTAAAATAATTATACATAAAAAGCTTTTCCTGGCACATTCAATGTATATTATTTTTTTATTACTTATTACCATTTATATATAAAAAAACAGTATAGAGTTCCAATTTATCCAAACCATTTTGAACACTTTTTAGCAAAAACCTCTTATTGTTCATATATACACATATATCTATGTTTCGACTGTCTTGCAGTCTTTTTCAGAGCCAAATTAAAGGTTAAATTAAATTTGGGTCTGAAAAAGGCTACAGGACAGTTGAAACGTAGGTGTATGTGTATATATAAACAAAAAAAGGTTTTTTCTAAAGGGTGTTCAAAGTGATTTGGATAAATTGGATTTATATCAGATATTATAGAAAAAATAAAGAAAAAGGCGATTTTGGTAATATAATGGAGTTCATTAATAATAAATAATCTATGTTAATTTAATTTTTTTTTTAAGTAACAAAAATGTTAAACTACTAAACATCACATAATCCCCACTCTTTATGCTTATGCAAGTTGTTTATGGTGCTCTCAGAAGGCTCCTCACAGATGAAAGCCACATGCTAGAAATTAGTCTGGAGATATTGGATGAGTAGGCACTAGATAAGGATGTTATGCAAAATCTTTCTTGAATCCATTGCTTATTCTGGCTAGCACTGAATGGCGCTACTGTCATTTAGTCTCTGTGTAATAAAAATGTTCATAGTAAAAATATACTACTATTCAAAGTAAAATTGTGTTTTTTAATTTTTCAATTTTCAATCCAGAATTTTTTATATATAAATAACAATCATCCCAGAGGAATAAAGAACAGGATAAAACATCAAATTCATTTATTAAAAAAGTGTTGATAGTTCTAAAATTCATAGCATTTCTGATCTTATAGAAATCTCATATAAATGACAATATTTTCAGTTGATGATAAACAATATAAAATATTTAATTTCTTTTATGATAAATTAATAGAAAAAAATGTTAGCAGTTGCAAAACCCATTGCGTTTTTAAGGCAGAGGCATGTGTTTTCAGTCCTCAATAAAAAAATTTAATAAAATTTCAAATATGTATAAAAGTATTATTTCTTATAACAATGTAGTCAGTAAATAGTTTAAAAGAATTCAACATTAATGATCCATTTACATTTGTTCTAGTCCAATGAACACAAGTAAATATATCATATCCACCATTTTTTATGCTTAAGAAAACAAGAAAAATTATTATGTTTATATGTGGCTTCTAAATTTTTAAAATATATATAAAAAGAAAACATTATAAGAATATCTATTATTAGTGGCAATTTATTCATTTATTATCAATGATTGCAATACGTCTACTTTAAAAGATAATAAAAGTCATAAAATTCTTTTTTATTTCCTTATTTTGCAGGACTATTTTATAAAAATAGGGAATTTGAACTCAGACTTTCAAGCAACCTTTAACTATTCACATTATCTCATACCACTGATACACATGACCACACATACGTAGAAAAGATAAATAATCACCAATATATGTATTTCATGCTGAAACAGCACTCATCAGTTGGTCCAGATTATCATCTTCCACATATCTGGACCAACTGATGAGTGCTGGCTCAGCATGAAATAAATATATTGGTCATTATTTTTTTTTTCTACATGTGTGTGGTCATGTGTATCAGTAGTATGAGATAGTGTGGATAGTTGAAGGTTGCCTAAAAGTCTAAATTCAAATCCCCTATATTTACAATTAAGTTCCAGGTATAAAAATGCTTGTATTTTAAATCTAGGACTATATTATATAAGGGTAATAATGCCCAAGGCTAAATGGCTTATAAGTAAACATTAGAAACCAGTCAACACTTAGACAATACCAATATCAATAACAATCAACAATCTTAAACTGTGTCAAGGCAAACTCCTTTTTGTTAAAAGGAGATCGCCTTGACAACAGTTTGAAATTGTTGATTGTTATCTATATTGGAATTGTCTAAGCATTGACTGGTTAGTAATGATTATATATATATATATATATTGGTAAAAGAAGGTTGCCTTGACAACAGTTTGAAATTGTTGATTGTTATCTATACTGGGATTGTCTAAGTGTCAGCTGGTAATTAATGATTATATATACATATATACACCTTTATTATTAAAAGGAGGTTGCCTTGACAACAGTTTGAGATTGTTGATTGTTATCTATATTGGGATTGCCTAAGCATTGACTGGTTAGTAATGATTATATATATATCTTTATTGGTAAAAGAAGGTTGCCTTGACAACAGTTTGAAATTGTTGATTGTTATCTATATTGGGATTGTCTAAGTGTTGACTGTTTTCTAATGTTGATTTTATATAAATACAATTACATTCTTTTTCTTTTAAATGCTTAATTGCAAACTCTTATAAATAACACATTTTGACTGTTCTGCAGTCTTCTTCAGAACTGTAATACATTAATAAATATAACAATTTGAATGAAATAATATGAAACAAATCAATAACAAGATAGAACAATGAAATAAATAAAGTACAATATAATATAGTTCAAATTAAATTCAAAAAAATATATAAGTGTAATAATACTCAAGGTTAAATGGGTTTGTAAATAATCTAAAAATGGTCAACACTTAGATAATCCCAATATCAATAACAATCAACAAATTCAAACTGTTGTCAAGGCAACCACCTTTATTCTTAAAAGGAGGTTGCCTTGACAACGGTTTGAATTTGTTGATTGTTATTGATGTTGGTATTGTCTAAGTGTTGACTGTTTTTATGAAAAATATATATAAAGTAAATAAAATAAAGTAAAACATCAATATTCATTAAAATATAAAATACATACAAAATATATACAGTATGTATATTCCTCTTTGTATACATATTCATGAATTTTTATGTATTACTTACTATTTTTAATAATCTCTAACTATAAATTATATTAATTATAAAACAATAATCTTATAATTTCAAATTGACATCATATTTATGATCTTACTATTATATAATTTTTTAATGTAATATTGTTCTATTTTTTAAAATATTTTCTATTTATTTTTGAATTATATATAATACCTACCATGCTATTTACTTAATTCTCGTACATAGTTTGTGTTATATAAATAACATAATATTTATTACAGTAAATTCAAAATTTACTATTTATCTCATTGCAGGTGATTAAAAATGAAATTCTATCTCCTACTATAAAATGAACAGTTTTATACAATTCAATTAATAATGTATAACTCAGATATACAATAGATTGAAACCCTGATTTCAGCAAAGGTGAGCAAAGTCCTTGGCTTATATGTAAATAAGCACTAAGCATAAGCGTACATTTATGCTTTTCATACTGATGCTTAGGGGTGAATGCACATTGATTTGGTAAGCACATAACTAGAAGTTCATTCCTTCTTTATAATATTATATATGTAGTCTTCACTATATAAATCAGAACATTTATTGCAGTAAATTCAAAATTTACTGTGTTTTTAATTATAAATATGCTACTTTTTTTGTATACCTTAGTGAAGCTATAATTATAACTATATTGTGTAATATGTCTGCTTAGCCCTTTCGAGATTTAATGTACAAATCTCATACTCATAGCTTTACAAATGAAGACTGTTGTGATTTATTGTATGCATATGCAAATGAGTTTGAATTTTTAATTAATTAATCCATTGTTTGGAGAGACAGTTGGCTAAAAATGAGATTCTCTCTCTCTCTCTCCTGCTATATATAGAATTAAAACAGGCAAAACTCTCCATATAGTAGTGCCACTCTATTCAAGCTAGAGTAATCAATGGATGCCAGAAAGCTTGTACATAAAATTTCTATCTAGTGCCACTCATCCAATATCCCAGACTAGTTCCCAGCTTGTGACTTTCATCAGTGAGGAACCTTGGATATGAGAGCACTACATCTAGATCTTATAATTTAATGCAACCCCCCAGCAGCCATCTTTTATCTCTACTTAAATAAAAACTATGAGAATAAAATTTGAAAACACAATAATATTTTCAATCCAAGCGCATTAGCTTATATAGTCATATAGATCTGAACTCAGTTCAGTACTCATATATTTTGGTATCTTTGGTTCTTTAATAGTCATGGCCACCACTATCCTATTAAAATAGGATTGGTATTAAACTATTAAACATCACATGACCACCATTTCTTATGCTTTTTTATAACTGTTATTAAAACAGGCAAAACTCTCCATACAGTAGTGCCACTCAGTGCAAGCTAGAATAATCAATGGATGACAGAAGTCTTATGCATAAAATCTCTATCTAGTGCCTACTCATCCAATATACCCAGACTAATTTTTTATCTTGTAGCTTTCATCAGTGAGGAGCCTTGGATCTGAGAGCACTGCACCTAGATCTTAGAATCTAATGAAATCCTCCAGCAGCCACCTTTTATCTCTACTTAACTACAAAACTATGAGAATAAAATTGAAAATACAATAATATTTTCAATCCAATCTCATTAGCTTATATAATAATAATATAGGTCTGAACTCAGTTTAGTACCCATACATTTTGGTGACTTTGGTTCTTTAATAACCATAGTCACCATTATCCTATTAGGCAGGATTGGTATTAAACCAGTAAACATCACATGATCACCATTTCTTATGTTTTTTCATAACTGTTAATTAAAACAGAAAAAACTCTCCATACAGTAGTGCCACTCAGTGCAAGCTAGAATAATCAATGGATGACAGAAGTCGTATGCATAAAATCCCTATCTAGTGCCTAATCATCCAATATCCACAGACTAGTTTCTAGCTTGTAGCTTTCATTAGTGAAGAGCCTTGGATCTGAGAGCACTGCATCTAGATCTTAGGATCTAATGCAACCCTCCAGCATCCACCTTTTATCTCTACTTAGCTACAAAACTATGAGAATAAAATTTGAAAACACAATAATATTTTCAATCCAAACTCATTAGCTTATATAGTCATATAGGTCTGAACTCAGTTCAGCACCTATACATTTTGGTGTCTTTGGTTCTTTAATAACCATAGCCATCAATATCATATTAGGCAGATTGATATTAAACCACTAAACATCACATGATCACAAATTCTTATGCTTGCTCATAATTGTTATTAAAGCAGGCAAAACTGTCCATACAGTAGAGCCACTCAGTGCAAGCTAGAGTAATCAATGGATTCCAGAAGGCTTGTGCATAATCCACTGATTACTCTAGCTTGCATTGAGTGGCAGTACTTTATGGAGAGTTTTGCCTGTTTTAATAACAGTTATGAGCAAGCATAAGAACTGGTGATCATATGATATATGTAGAATGAATAGGTTTGTACAATTTAATTAATAATTTATAACTCAGGCACACAATAGATTGAAAATCTGCCTTCAGCATGGTGAGAAGAGAATGGGTTACATACGTAATCTTTAAGCATAAGTGCACACATGATTTTCAAGCTGATATTCATGGGTGAGTACAGGTATATTTATAAAGTGCATAACCACAGGGTTGTTTCTTTTCTGTTATTAATAAATAATGTATTATATTTATCCATTTACTCTACTAATATAAATCAAATAATAAAAATCTTTTCAACTTATCCCCTACTGACTGTGTCTCTTTTATATTATTCATTCCATTACTTTGTCTTATTTAGTTGTTTTATATTATTTTAGTCTTACTGTTTTACTTATTATTGTAGCATAACTCTGAAGAAATCTGCAGGACAATCAAAATTGCAGTTTATATATAAAAGTTTGCAATGAAGTATTTAAAGAAGACAAAATAATGTTATCATTATTGTGCTTTGAGGCAAATGAATTTATACTTCTAACTAAACAACTCATATGGCAAAAGTAGTCTTTATATTATTTGATGATTTTCTAGCTCACTATGAGCTATTTTAATGACCCTAAGGTTTTTTCTTGTACTTAGTTTGAATTTTGAGTCTGTCTATTTCATATCTATAAGATAACATTATTATTAACATTCCTAACTTTGTATCAGGATATATGTGTTGTTTTTCTTCAATAATATTTGAATATTTACATATTATCTATCTCGAAGCAGTTTTTATCTTTTCTTATGTTAATTGTAATAACTGTTGACAAACGTTTAGAAACGATTAGTCTCTGTTGATTTCCTAAAACATGGTGAATGCACTTTTTAATAATAATAATAATAATAATAATAATAATAATAATAATAATAATAATAATAATAATAATAATAATAATAATAATAATAATAATAATAATAATAATAATAATCATAGACTTCAGAATGCTTTGTAGACTTTAATTGGAATACAAATTATGTAAATTGCTGATTTAAATATTCCACTTCTTAGATAAATGCACACTATTTGTCTTTTTTTTAGTTACATGGAAATCATTAGAAATGAATGACACCTTCTTCACCTTTAACTTTTTGTCGCTATGTTTGATATATACAATATTTACCTAGATGGGACCAGATTCCTGCTCATGCTCTAGAACATTAAATTTAAACTCAGAATCATTTTTGCCCATCTATATAAATTCCTAGTGTTGTGCAACTGAGGGGAGAGGGTTCTCAAGCTGATATTATAAATATTAGCACAGATTTGTATCTACCTATCTTTTGTTAGCCAATCATACTCAAAAACCTAATACTTATATTTAAAACTTTATAAAAATGATCGTAAAAAGCAATATGCATATATTTTTCAAAATATGATAAATTTGCTATACATACAGTAAAGTTAAAACGCTAGATTAAATGACACTAAAAGGAGAACAAGCGATGGTAACAAAACAGCTGTGGATGGTCAATGGGTATCATTTAGTTGTAGGATTATATTGCCTAAGTAATTCGTCGGTCACCAGTTTTAACTTCAATTAACATTTTTACGTTCATTTTATTATTTAATTAATGATACTAAAACTTTAATTAAAACACTGAAGTGGAGCTGGGCTGGACATATTGCTAGAAGAAATGATAATAGATGGACAATTGAAATCTTAAACCGGATTCTAAGAGATTGTAAAAGACATAGAAAGAGACCACATATGAGATGGATGGATGAAATAAAAAAGTGCGTAGAGGTGATGTGGAGAAGAGAAGCTAAAGATCGTAGAAAATGGATTGAACTTGGAGACACTTTCATTCTGCAGTGGATTGATAATGGTTGATGATGATGATTAAAACTTTAATTAGATGTAAAAAAAAACATTTTAATGGATAAATAATTTTAAATTGAAATATATTTGAGAATTTTGGAAAGAGACTTTATAATTGATGTCTAGTAGATCATTTGTATTTATGAATCCCAAGAAGAAAGTTTTATTGTGCTTTTGACGTTTAAAACAGGAAGCAAATAACAGCTGTCTTGGAAAAGAAACGTTAGTGGTTAAATAAACATAGGGAAAAAATAAATGTATGATGTATAACAAGTGAAAAATAAAATAAAAAATTAATGTAGGTTATATGTATTTGCAAACAGTTTATAATCAAGAAAACTCAGTATAGGAAAACTATTCGCCTTAGTAGAACCTATTGCGCTTAAAACCTTCTTAATGAAAATAGTTTCCTGATAAAGATGTATATTCAAACAAATTTTATCTGTAAAAATATTTGACCAAACATACACCGATATACATATAATGTAGCTTTCAGTTTCATCCATGCGAGTGTTTGGTTAGCGTTAGTAAAATAATATTGTTTTAATTGGATTATACCTCCATCATATGGGTAACAAAGATGGCTAGGTAATTACTGCTAAAATGGTGTCAAAAGATAGGTTTGATAGCTGCTAACTACCATAGAACTATGCTTACTACCTAAGTGCACGTGATATCCAGTTCAAAAATCAGGGCGATTATAATTATAACAAACATATAGAAATAGCATAACCTTTAATCTTGAACTTCTTTTTTCTTTTAAAAATAGTCAGTATAAACAATATTCATCAAAATATAAAATCACAAACCAATTTTCTTTAAAAAACTTGTTTTTTAAAGAAAATTGGTTTGTGATTTTATATTTTGATGAAACATATAGAAATACGCACAAATAAAACTAAAAACTATGCTATATATCTTTCACCTATAAACATTTTTATTTAACATATATTTGTATGGGTTAGTTATTAACATTTAAAAAATTAAACCAGGTAATCAATACACTGATAATAATCTTATATATAAATAATTAAATGGGGTGTGAACCCAGACTTTCAAGCTCTCCACAGTCATCTATTCTATTCAATATAACTGATACACATAATCACATACATGTGAAAAAGATAAATGATCTCCAATATACATATTTCATGCTGAATCACCACTCATTAGTTGGTCCAGATCATCATTTCTCTCTCTCTCTCTCTCTCTCTCTCTCTCTCTCTCTCTCTCTCTCACACACACACACACACACACACACATATAATCAGTGCTCGAATTATATTCAGATAGCAAATCTACACACTGAGTTCTGGTTCAGCATGAAATATGTATATTGGAGATCATTTATCTATTCACGTGTATGTGGTCTTGTCTATCAGCTATATTGGAGAGAAGAGATGACTGTGGGAGTTGAAAGCCTAAGTTCAAATCCCCTTTAATTACATCTAGGTTAAGTATATACATTATACTTGTATTTCAGTATTATATATATCAGGCGTGATTAAACTTTTAGCCATTAGGGGCGACTTTTTAGATGAAAATGTACCTGTGAGCAACTACGTTTTTTTCCAGGGCTTCGAACTGGATTCCAAAAAATAAAAACATTATTTTTGCTGGAATGAAATAATGGTTTGAAATCCTGATGTGTTGGTATAGTCGCATGTATTGCAATGAAAATTTTTAGAAGGCTGTTTGTATTCAACTATACCACCTAATGAACTGAAAAATATTTTTTCTTTATTATTGGGGAATTTTTCCTTGTACCTACAGAGATTAAAATGCATTATTGATGGAAATGAGTCCAAAGATGGAACTAATATGGTGGAATGCAAACTGTGATTATAAATCAGATTATTGATAGTCAACATTCTTACCAACGTATAAAATTTTTAATGAACTTAGCAAATAAATCTCAATTAGCCAAGGATTATCTTATGCAGACTCAATAATCAACTCATATATTTATGTTAACATTTCACTTATTAAATGTAATACTTTAATAAATATGAGCATTTTTTCCTTTCCAGTTTTATACTTTTAAATTATTTATTTTATCTGTAATCTAAATTCATGCATGCTTTCTGGGCTTGAATGAGACAAATAGAGATTTTTTATTGGGGAAAAAAGATAGATTAGTCTTTTTTTTACCCCAAAATCTAAGAATTGTTAAAAATTTATATATATATACTTTTTTATTATATGTGAAAACAATTTTGGACATAAATTAGATAGGATCATACTCAATTAAAATAATATCTGTTTATACACATTTGATCCATGCTGTGCATGATGATGATCAAATTATAACACAAGACATCATGATAATCAAATTATAATACATCATGATGATCAATTCCAAAACATGAAGATCATTAAATTATACCACACAACATAATGATGATCAAATTTTATCACAAACATAGTTATTCTTCTCCTTTACTTTTTTTGCATTTCTTCATATATATATATATATATATATTGGTTATAATAACTCCTCTCATATACACTTTAATGCAACATTTTTTTAATAAAACTTCTTTATTTTCCTGACAGTTTTGACTGTCCAGCAGTCTTCATCAGAGATTGCAGAGGAAGTTTGAGAAAGGTCTGATGAAGCCTGCTGAACAGTCGAAACTGTCAGAAAAATAAAAAAGTTTTATTAAAATTTTTTTTTTGCATTAAAGTGTATATGAGAGAAGTTATTATAAGCAATATATATGAAAACATGATGATCAAATTATATCACAAAACATTTTATTACAAAGTAAGATAATCAAATTATATCAAAAATATGATGATGATCAAATTAATCTACAAAATGTGGTGATGATCAAATTATGTCACAAAACATGATCAATCACATAACATAATGGTGATCAAATTATATCACAAAACATGATCAAATTATATAATAAATCATGGTGATTATCAAATTACATCACAAAATGTGATGATGATCAAATTATATTACAAATCATGATGGTGATCAAATTGTATACAAAACATGACAATGATCAAAGTATATCACAATACATGACAATGATCAAATTATATTACAAAACGAGATGATCAAATTATATCACAAAATAAAGTGATGATCAAATTATGTCACAAAATGTGATGATGATGGAATTATGTTACAAAACATGATGTTGTTCAGTATATCACAAAATATGATGATCAAATTATATCACAAAATAAAAAGATAATCAAATTATATCACAAAATGTGATGATGATCAAATTATATTACAATACACGATAATGATCAAATTATATTATAAAACGTGATGATGATCAAATTATATCACAAAACATGACAATGATAAATTATTTCACAAAACATAATTATGATCAAATTATATTACAAAACATGATGATGATCAAATTATATGGCAAAACATGATGATGATAAAGTTATTTCATAAAACATGGTGATCAAATTATATCATAAAACATGATGAGGATCAAATTATTTCACAATGAGTTACGATTGATTCACACTTGATAGTAATATTCTAAACTGGAATAGTTAGAAGAAAAAATACTTTAAGGAAAGTTTAAAAATAAATTAAAAACTAATAACTATATATGAAAACTAAGTTTAAAGAAAGTGATTTATTTCCTGATGTATGAGAAGGATTTTGGTGAGAGTAAGAATCATGTTATTCAAAAAGTTAATAAATAAGAAATGATCTAGTATTAATATATCTATTAGCTAATTTGAAATATACAATTTAGATGGAATAATAGAAATCAAACAACCTATAGTATTATTTAACAACCATCTAAAATTAATAGACAAGAAAATGGAAAAATGAAAGACCTAGTGGTTAGCATAATTGTCTTTCAAGCAGCTGACCCAGGTTTGCTTCCCAGTCAACGCATTTGACATATGAAAAAAAAATTGTTTAGAAATGACATTCCAATAATATTCAAGTCTATAAAGGAAAACTCTAAACGTAATAGAAAAAAAAACATAAAAATAAAAAAAAGTTAAAAAAAGAAAAGAAAATAGAAGAAACATTTTAAAGAAAAAGGAGAAATCAGATAAAAAATTGGGGAAACTTAAGCAAAGAATTAATACGAATCTAAGCATAAGATCACTATAAAAAATAAATAATTAAAGAAGCCTAAAAATGATGTAGAAGCCAAATATTATTATAAAACTGATGCAGAAACTTCTGATGAATTGAAGTTGATAGTGAAATATATAAAGTAGATAGAACACCAGAGAAAAATACAAATCTAGATAAGAAAGTCATCCAAGATATCCGATGATTGCAAGTCATTATTCATTTTTTTAATAATTACATTCCAGTTAGATCTCAGAAAAAAGAGTTGAATACATGAGTTGACATATGAACTTCATTTTAAGCAAATATATATAAAAGTGCATGGTGAAGTCAGCCACACATGCATAAAAAGAATAGAAATAAGAAATAATGTGGGGAAATAAGTTAAAATAGATAAGTAAAAGTAGGGGTTGAAAGAAGAGTTTGAAACAGCTTGATTCAAAGAAAGGCAGATAAGCAATAAGAAGAAGCAGTGAAAGGTTGCATAGAAGGGGAGATGTGAAGCTTATTTTATGAAATATTATTTTAAAAGTTTACATTTTTTATAAGATTAAAAATAATTTAATACAAAGTAATTTGATGACATTAATAAAATTGAACAAAATGGAAGAAGGATATGAAGAAAAAGATCAGCACCCAAATAAAAAAAACCTAGAAAGTAGAGATAATCATGTCAGTTCATATTTGGGAATTGATTCTAAAAATTTACAAGGAAACAATCAATGAAAGAAGAAGGCAATTAAAAGAGAGTAGAAAAAGTTAGATACTGTTAGAATATTAGAGCAAAATAATCAGCATAGAGAAGAAATGATGTTGAGGAGAATAGAAGAGAGATTGGCAATTAACAAAGGAAAAAATCATCAAAAGAGAGCAGAAAAATGCTGCTTAAAAATAAACAAAAGTATTTAATGAAGAAAAATAATCAAAGAAGGGCAGACAAAATGTTGCTAAGAAAAATAGAAGACAATTAAAAGATGTTGATGAGGATGAAGAAAATTGATCAGAGAAGAATGGACAATCAAAAATGAATCAAAATGTTCAGGAAGCTGTCCAGAATATAACAACCTGAATAGTATGGGAAGATAAGAAGAAGAAGGGCAAGAAAATAGATGTTACATATTATATGCAAGATAAAATAAAATAATAGCTCTAATAACAGAGAAAATGGACAACTAGAATTGCCTAAAGAATGGCACAGAGAAAATGATGTGGGGGGGGGGAGAAAAGAGTAAAGAAAAATGTAATAGAAAAAGTGACAGATCAAGTATCAAATATTAGTTATGAAGGAATGGAGATTGAAAAATCTTAACTGACTGAAGAAAAAGTTAGTGAAAATTTTAAATTGATGAAAAGTGAGCAAACATTAGTGAAATGGTTATGTAATGAAGGCATTACAAGAGGTTAAAATTAAAAAAGATTCAGAAATAAGGTCAATGATAGTCAGTGAGTAGGATTGTAAGGAGAAAGTAAATTACCAAGAATCTTAGTCATATCAAGGAGATATCAATCAATTTTTTTAAGACAAAGTGATTTAAAGATAGGGAAACCCATATGGAACATATTGACAGTTTAAAGAAGTATTTTTATTAAACAGAATGTAGGTAAATAAGAAGATAGTACTAATTTATGCTAACTTTCAGGCATAAGTAATTGTTGGTGGAAATCATTGCCATACAAACCATAAAATTTCCAAGAGTATAAAGAAGCTAGTATATAATATCAACTATCACAAGAGAAATACAAAGTAAGTACAGGAGAAGCCTATACTGTTTTTTCAATGCTAGGTACCTGGGTTGAAAACTTTGACAGATAGCACTCTGGGAAATGGCTCAACGACATAACTGTCACATAAGGTAGATCAAATGATTATATATGTAAAAAGAACAACTGTTGAGAAGATAGCATAATTGTCGAATTTCTTAAATATGATCAACAATGTAAGGAAGAATAGAGAGAGGAGAGTTTGATTTTTTCGACCCCAAAAAATGAGGGATGGAGCCAAATATGAGTAGCATAATTCTTGAAATAATAGATACATTTTATGAGAGGAAATGTGGGAAAGGGGAAAGATTGATAGTAGTTAAAAAGAGTACAAAGGATTTCGAGGATTAACAATGTGGACAATCTGAGTAAGAATTTACCATCACCTCATCCTAATTCTATTCAGAAAGAAGATAATCAGTCAGATTAGAGAACAGGGTACAATCAATTATCTATAGAAATATATTTACAAAAAGTCCTCAAACTCATATAAAGCTGTCTGCAGTAGGAAAATGTCAATATATTAGAGGAAGAAAAAAATGTAAAGTGTAAATGAAAAAAGAAAAAGAAAATTGTCAAGATGAGATATTCTTTTCATCTGGATCAGTAATTCTATTTCCATTTAAAGGGCCATGAGGGCATGAGAAGAATTATTTTTTCTCATGTTGTGTTACCTTCAGAATAATTTCGGTGTTAAATAGGGATTTAGCTAAATTAAATTTAATAAAAAAATTATATAAATAAAATCATTTATGATAAATTAAACATTTAATCTTAGATATAAAATCTGTATTTTCTTTGTTGTCTGATTGGTGAATGAATGTTTGTCCAATGATGTCACAAACACTACATTTATGCAAAGGAAGTAATTCTGCCATTAAATAACAAATGCTGGGGAAAAAATCAATATGAGTGCTCTTAACACAGAGATATAGTATATATTTCATGGTAAAGATTCCCACTCAGCCATAGAAACAATCTCAAATGCTAATTCATAATTCAGCATTAAGGTGCTCCATGCTTTCATGGTCTGTCAATCCCCTAATATAGTTCAGATGAATGACATACTTAGCAATGTTTAATTTAATATGTAACAAACTTTTATAGATTAGCAATGTTTAATAAAAGCACATATTTACATTAAATCTTTTAAAAAATTGTTAAACCAACAAATTAAAAAAATATTACAAATATTATATTTAATAAAAAAATATTACAAAAAGAAATGGGATTTTTGCATTTCTGATATAAATAAACATTAACTATTAATAAAGCTAAAAAAACAATTGCTACTATTGAAATAAAAAAAAAATTTTTTTTATTCAGAGGGCACTTCAGTAAATATATATAATTGCTGAGATATTCTTGACTTCATTTAAGGAGAAGCCACAATACATCACATCAAAGTAGATTATTGGTTTTTATGTTGGGTTTGGAAAAAGATAAGGGAGATTTAGATATAAAGGCTGTAGAGTTGACAAAGATTATGTTGTGGAAATGGGATGGAGCAGAATATGGGAAAACTTAGACTGGGGAATGTAAAATTAAGTAGCTAACAAGTTTCTCTTGGTATAATTGCTGAGAGATTCTTGACTTCGTTTAAGAAGCTACAGTACATCACATCACATCACATCAGCACTATCAAATATAAAGATATATTTAAATATATACATTTTAATTTAATTCTATTATAATTTTGGGATTTATTTATATAATATTAAAATGTTTTGTTTAATTTACATGAAATCTTAAAAAAAATTTGTTGAAGCAATCCTTATTACAAAGACGTCAATTGTCTTAAAGACCTGTGTACAATTCTCACATCCAAAAATCTTTTAATTTACTTTAAATCTTTAAAAAATTTTGTTATGGCAACGAGTTAAAAAACCCACAGTCCTTTGCAAGGCTAAGTACATCTGATATTATAAATGTTTAATTTTATTAGATAGAGTTGAAAAAAAAGATACATTTTTTCACTTGCATAATTTCATTTTAATTTTTTGGGGGTAAAAAAGAATTAAAGTATTTTTAGGTTGTTTATCAATAAATATCAAAAGCAAGAAATAATTCTGATGTTTATTACTGAATAAATGAACTTTGATTTTCAATTAATATGTGTAAATAGAATTTATTTTTATTAAAAAAGAAAAATAATCTTTCTTGTAAAAAGAAAATCAATTGATCATCGATTAAGGCAGTAATTTTTGTGATAAATTTGTGTAGAAGATAGAGATCAGGGATGTTTTTTAAAAACAACAAAATATGTTGGTCATAGGATTCAGTAAGAGGTCAGTGAATTGAGGGTGGAAATAAATGCTCAGTTACTAAATTGATCTCATTTTAAGTTTACAAAAAAGTATGTTTGCAATGCAATATATTATAAAGTGTACAAGAACAGTATTCTAGGTTTTTTCTAAAAGCTGATCTTTTCTGATCCAACTATGTAGTTAATTTCACTAAATGAAATCTGAAAGATTAAAACTGTCAAAACTCTCCATGCAATAGTGCCACTCAGTGCAACCAGAGTAATCAATGGACGCCAGAAGTCTTGTGCATAAAATCCCTATCTAGTGCCTACTCATCCAATATCCTTAGACTAGTTTCTGGCTTGTGGCCTTCATCAGTGAGAAGCATTGCTCTCAGATCCAAGGCTTCTCATTGACCAAGGCCACAAGCCAGAAACTAATCTGGGGATATTGGATGAATAGGCACTAGATAGGGATTTTTTGCACAAGCCTTCTGCCATCCATTGATTATGCTGTCTTGCGCTGAGTGGCACTACTACTGTATAGAGAGTTTAGCCTGTTTTAATAACAGTTACGAGCAAGCATAAGAAATGGTGATCATATGATATTTGGTGGTTTAATTGAAATGTAAAAGAAAGCCTCTGACAGAAACTTTCAAATAGTCTTATATATTGATCCATGCAAAATTGTGGCATCTCAGCTTATGTTAATGTGAAATGAAAATTATTGTTAAACTGAAAACCTGGAGATAGAAAACAACAAGAAGAAAAGCTAAACTGAAAAAATTGCAATGAAAATAATTATTAAACTGGAAATTTAGAATTACAAACAGAAAAAACTGTTGCACATGCACTTTGAATTTTAACTATAAAATGAATGAATACTAACACTTCAAACACATGATAAAGCCTTTGGAAAAGACAGAATGGCCATCTATCTTTTCGAACCCAAACATTTTTGTATGGGCGAATCTTAAGTGTTTGAAAGTGAAGGCATGAAGATATTAAATAATCACTTTAAATTACTTTTACATGCTTGAATGAATGACGCTAATGAAATTTACTAGAATTTACGATACGTCATTCTTATTTGAAATTAAATGTATGTAAATAAGTCAATTATTTTATATAGCGCGATGTTTATAAACTGCAATATTTAAAGAGCATTAAACTGTTGCACAAAAACTTTATCATGTGTTTGAAGTGTTAGTATTCATTCATTTTATAGTTAAAATCCAAAGCACATGTGCAACAGTTTAATGCTGTTTAAATATTACAGTTTATAAACATCGCCCTATATAAAATAATTGACTTATTTACAAACAGAAAAAAAGAAATAGGTAAATGGGTAAAATAACTATTTGAGAAAACTATAACAAAATATCCAGGGTTAAAACAGTGACTAAACTATTGTTTGCAACATTTATAAAAAGGGACATTTAATTAGACAACTACAAAAGAAAAGTTAAAAGGAAGAAAAAAACCTATAATCTGATAAAGTATTGTAGGGTGCACATCTACATTTATAAATGTTACTTTTAAAAAAATGAATAGTTGGAATGTATGGAATATTTTTTGGGCATTTTTGTTGATTTTTTTAAACCTAGGATATAATAGTATTGGGACATCCTCATTTTCAAAAGAACAGGGGAGGAAGGTTCAAATTAAATTTATTTTTTCTTTATTGTGAAATCTTTTTTAGAGTTTGATTATTGTTAGAGAATAGCTCGTGTATATTAAATGTTAACTAATTTAAAATAATAAGAAGGGAATAATATTTACATGTGCTATATAAAATTATTTGTGTAATGTTTGGATAAATTTGATTATGTGTTACCTTTGGGATTTGTTATATTATCTTTTTTTTTTAAAAAAAAATCTTTTATTTGCTAATTAATATTTTTAAATAAAGAATATGATTCCAGAAGTATTTTTTTTCATATGTCACAGAATCGGCTGGGAGGTGAACCCACAACAACTGTCTGCAATAACTGCTTGCTTGCAAGGCGGCTGTGCTGACGTCTTGGCTAACAACGCTTGACAGAGATATCTTTTATTCTTCAAACTATCTGTTCTGTGAATTAACATTGCATGAGACTGAAAATTGTGCTTAAGAGATTTGTAAATTATCCCAGTAAAATTATTTAATAATAGAATGAATTAAGAATTTATATTTATTTTGTTTATGGTCTTTGGAGTCCTTGTGATCCCAAAGCTAGTTTAGGTATAATGATTTTAAAAATATATGTGTGTGAGTATATACGAGTGCAGTCGTTTAGATAATTCTCTACAGAATTATTTGGATGGCATAATAAGTTATCTTTAAAGTCCATATACTTTAATAAGTAGTATATTTACACCTAGTACTGTCAAGGTACTTGATGGCCTAGAGTATTGATGATGATCAGCATTGATGTCATTATCATAGCATATTTGTTTATTACTGCATATGTTTTATCATTTAGGTATGGGTATACAGTAGAAATATAAATTGCTTTTATATTCTTATTCCCCAAGTTACGTCAATTTTAAATCCAATAACAAAGACTGACTGATGATTATTAATGATTATTGGTGATAATTCTACATTACTATGTTTATTAATTATTATTATTCCCTTCCAATGCAGAATGGATTGTTCATTTTCTATGCTCAATAAACAGTGGTTTAGCAATAAAGCTGATTTCCATCATCATATGTATAGTTATAACACATATATTACTAAATTTTATATTTAAACAGTTTTAGTGACAGAGTATCATTATGTAATTATATATATATAAATTATTGATCAATGTCTGTATTATCTAGTTGATAATGACTACATAGATAGTTGAAAGTACTTCTATTAAATTATGGTACATATATTTTTTAAAAATATTTTTACTGTATTAATTATTGTATTGTTTTGAATGATTATATATATATATATATGTGTGTGTGTGTGTGTGTGTGTCAAACAGTAATTATATTGCTAAATATTAATAGTTTTGTGCACTTTGGGTGCTGTGTACAGAATCCATGGCAATTAAAACTTTTTGATGCTCATGTGCTTTGATATTTATAGGCCATGCAAAGAGTTGTTTCTTCTTTTTCTTCTTCTCCTTCTTCTTCTTATTGTTATTGTTGCTGTTGTTATTATTATATATTAGTATTTAGCCAAGTTATAATTACAGTCACAATGATCTAAATAGTAATAACCTGTGCTTTGATATTTATAGGCCATACCAAGAGTTGTTTCTTATTCTTTTTCTTCTTCTTCTTCTTCTCCTTCTTATTGTTATTGTTGTTGTTGTTATTATTATGTATTAGTATTTAGCCAAGTTGTAATTACAGTCACAATGATCTAAATAGTAATAACCTGTGACAATCTTATGTGATATGTATATAATAACTTACCAGAACTTTAAAACACTGATATTTATCAACATCGAGATTACAGTATTGTTTTTATGCATCTTAAAGGATAGTTTTTGTCTTTTAAAATATTTTGCTACACAAAAGATAGCCCTCAAATAATATTCTCTTGCCAACAGAAAAAATGGTCAGTTAATTGGAATTAGATACAGTTAAACTAACATTTAAAAAGACATTTTTATTAACAATGTGCAAAATATATTTGAGAGATAATTCAAGTTCGAAACAATATTTATCATCAAATATTACTATCTAAATTTACTGATTTGTAATCCGTCTATTATTTGTAAGTTGAGCACACAATCTTAATTGCTAAATCAATATGAAATTTTTGCGTGGAGCATTATATAGGAACTACCCAAAACTTAATTACCTAACCAAATCTGTTACTACGTCTACACCCTGTATTATTATCCATTTGAGCTGGAAAATGTTTGAAAATATATCTGTGTAAAGAAATAGTTAGAAATAATATTTTTCCATAGAGATTTTTTTTCTCTATTGCCATTATTTTTTTTAAAACGCACACACACACACACACACACACACCTTGCAGCAGTATTTAAAACAAAAACTTGATTTTTTTTTTAACAATCGGAGAAAAATTAATATTAATATATCAGCTATTCAATTCACATTTTAACCAAAAAAAGTTGATTGTTTAATTAAACAGTGTCATTTTGGTCAAACTCTAGAGAACATTAATTCTTAAGACAAGCAACTGTTCAGAGAAACTTCACTTAACTTGTCTGAACTTATAGTTACCGTCAGAATCCTAATTACATCAGCTTTAGCTCTGTGGTAACCTTAAGCTTTAGCAGATCATTCTCATCAAATCTTATTTCTCTTTAGCAGCTCAGGGAATTCTAATTCAATTTTATTTTAATATATAGAGGTGTATTTTTTTTTTTTTTAAAAAAAAAACTAATTTTGAAGTATACAAATTATCAATGTTTATTATTTATTTATAGATTATTTTAGCAATCTTCATTCATCTGAATTTTTGAAGTATCACTGTAGTATTAATTTCTTTCTTATTTTATTTTTGCTGTTGTAACTTTTTAAATTATCATCATCATCATCACATGATCATGATCATCATCATCATTATTATTTTTTATTATTATTTAAACTATAACTTAGTAATCATTTGAATAGATTTTCAATAGTGTAAATGTTGAAGAGTTGGAGGGTGGAGTAGATTGAAGCCTGTCCATTAAAGTTTGGAGATTTGCTATCTTAATATAAACTGAATACTGATAGTATATATGTGTGAGAGATAATGATCTGGACCAACTGATTAGTGCTGGTTCAGCATGAAATATATATATTGGAGATCATTTATCTTTTTCACATGTATGTGGTCGTATGTATTGGTTGTATAAGATGGAGTGGAGAGCTATAGCTGAAAGTCTGAATTCAAATCCCTTTTAATTACATTAAGTTAACTATAGATAATATATTTGTATTTAAATATTACATATTCTGTATGTATCCTGCCTATCCCTCTTTTTGTAATTTGAAGGGGCATATTAAGGTTTTATACATGAGAGATCAGAGTGATTTAAAGTCAACATGGTTATGATAATAATATTAGCATCAACAAAGGCTTTGAGGTACTATCATCAAATTTTCAATGACATGGATGGCCGAAGAGTTAGAAGGTAGAGTAGATTGAATTCTGTCCATTAAAGTTTGAGGATTTGCTATCTTAATATAAACTGAGCATTGATTATATTTATACACGTGCATGCATAGAAGATGATGATCTGAAGAAATTGATGAGTGCTGTTGGTTCAGCATGAAATACATAAATTAGAGATCATTTATCTTTTTCACATGTGTGTGGTCATGCGCATCGGTTGTATGAGAATGAGTGGACAGCTGAAGGGAGCTCGAAAGTCTGGGTTTAAATCCCCCAATAATTAAACTTAGTAATCAATAAACTGTTTGTTCTTATACATTTTTACTAATTAGCATCTTTTATGTAAATTATCTAACATATACATTTCATTAATAGTATGGGATGTTTTTATCTTTTTTAGGTATGGGGATATCTAAAATAGCTGATACGACTCGGTGTAAACTCACTTATTTGTTTCTTCAAGTTATAAAACAAGACATGTAAAGATTAAGCAAACTAGCCTTACACACACGCATATATATATATTATAAAATAAAAATCATATATAGTACCGATAATATTGATAAGTATAAAATTATTTAATTTATGTAAATATATTTTAGATATCTACACAATATATTTAGTAATTTTACATACCCCCCCTCCCAAATCATGTGAAAATAATTTTATAGTCACATGACTATATTGTATATAAGAGAGAAAAACTGGAGAGTACCATAGAGATAGTAGACCATGATATTCACATGATTGATAAAAACATGCAATTGCATGATAAAAAATGTTACAATACTGATACTGTGACACTGTGTAAATGTAGCAAATTCTTCATGTGGTAGTGCTGGTCATGTGATGTTTATGTGAAATAAACGGTGTGTTTCTTTGTCTATCAAAAAAAGGTTGTAAACAGGCCGATTTAATTATTCTGTTTATATATTCAGATAGAAAAAATAAATTTACGTTAAGCTGCTAAAAAAAGCAATTCTATTTTTATTCTTAACAAATTATTTTTTTTGTGAGCGATGTGTATTAATAGGAATTAAGAGACAAAAATAAATGGCTAAAATTATTAAAATCTTTTGAGATTTTTTTTCCACATGTGTCATAGCATCAGCCGGGAAGCGAACCCGCCGTCGCTGACCTCTCGACCACCAATGATTGACTAAAATCTTTTGAGATTTCTATCTCAAAAAAAAATTCAGCTTTGCGCAAGCAACGTCAAATATTAATCAATGTGGGGAACAGAAAATCTGGTGGTTACGCGTATTTACTATTTAAAAAACTATGTGGCGAAATGAAGTCACATCCACCTATTGCGCCTTCAATCTGTACGATTGATAAAACAAGAAAATTTCTAGATTCCAATCAGTTTTAGGATACATAGAGGCAAAACTTTCCATACAGTAGCGTCACTCAGTGCAAGCCAGAGAAATCAGTGACAGCAAGAAGGTTTGCACTTAAAATCCCCCAATGTCTATTCATCCAATATCCCCAGACTAGTTTCTAGCTTGTGGTTTCATCAGTGAGGAGCCTTGGATTTGAGAACTGTCCAGCAGCTACCTTTTACTTTTTTAGTTAACTATAAAGCTTTGAGTCCAAAATGAAAACACAATAATGTCTTCAATTCAAGCTTATTAGAACTTGTATATTCATACTCTGGCTTGCACTGAGTGGTGTTTCTGTATAGGGAGTTTTACCTCTGTGTAAACAGCTTGTGTGAGTATAAAGAATGACAATCATGTGATGTTTAGTGGTCTAATATCAATCCTGCCCAATAGGATTATGGTGATTCTGGTTATTAAAAAACCAAAGGCACCAAAATTATGGATGCTGAACTGAGTTCAGTTCTATATAACTATACAAGCTAATGAGCTTGAATTTAAAACATTATTGCATTTTCATTTTGGACTCAAAGCTTTATAGTTAGCTAATAAGGTGAAAGGTGACTGCTGGGTGGTTGCATTAGATCCTAAGATCTAGGAAAAGTGCTTTCAGATCCAAGGCTCCTCACCAATGAAACCACAAGCTGAAAACTAGTCTGTAGATATTGAGTGAGTAGGCACTAGATAGGGATTTTATGCACAAACCTTCTTGCATCCATTGATTACTCTGGCTTGCATTGGTGGTGCTACTGTATGGAGAGCTTTGGCCTCTGTGTAAAACAGTTTGTGTAAGTATAAAGAATGGTGATCATGTGATGTTTAGTAGTTTAATAACAATCCTGCCCAATAGGATTATGGTGACTGTGGTTATTAAAGAACCGAAGACACCAAAGAGTATGAATGCTGAACTAAGTTTAGATCTATACATCTACACAATCTAATGAGCTTGAATTGAAAACATTATTGTGTTTTTGTTTTGAACTCAAAGCTTTATAATTAGCTAATAAGGTAAAAGGTGGCTGATGCAGGGTTGCATTAGATGATAAGATCTAGGTGCAGTGCTTTCAGATCCAAGACTCCTCACTGATGAAAGCCACAAGTTAGAAACTAGTCTGTGGATATTGAATAAGTAGGCACTAGATAGTGATTTTATATACAAACCTTCTTGCATCCACTGATTACTCTGGATTGCACTGAGTGGTGCTGCTATATGGAGAGTTTTGCCTCTGTGTAAACAGCTTGTGTAATCATAAAAAAGGATGATCATGTGATATTTACAGGTTTAGGATATTTTATTTTCTAGGCAGAAAATCCATAGATAACTCAATTACACATTCAATGTTGCCATCAATTGCAAAAACGCCCAAGTCTTCATGGTCATAAGACTTGCTTTTAGCAAACTTAATGAATGATACTTTTTCTTTCATTGATTCTTTATGAAGAGCTGTTAGAGTGGCCTTTGGCTGGCAATAAGCTAATTAAAGGTTACTTTATCCTCTTTTATATATATATATATATATATATATATATATATATATATATATATATATATTAAAACATTAATAAGAAACAATTTGAAGTATAGGCACGACTGTATGGAGAGTTTTTTAAGTTTTAAGTATAGAATATGATAGATACATTGATAAACATATGACTATTTAATTCTTTAAACAATTACTAAAAACTTTGTTTTATTTTTTCTTTCTTTCTCAAACAGATTTTCACTTATATATATATATAAATTTTAACTGTATTTATTTATGTAAATTTATCAGAATATTACATGCAATTTTGTTCCAAACATTTACATACATCTATTTTATTTTGTTTAAAGCTTATGGTACTTAAAAATATGTGAAAGAGTAAATCAAGTCATACATCATGTGACTTCATTTAATAAGCTTGTATTACAAATATAATATAATGAGCATGCTAATAGCTCTAAATAAGTTTGTCTGACAAATGTCGCTAGAGAAAGCATTTAAAAATCTTTATTTAGAATTATCCTTAACCTCAAACCAGTTTCAAGCTAATGGGTCTCATCAGTGAGGCACTAGGATATTCAGACACTAGATCTAAAAGACCAACTCAAGCCACTAGCTTGAAACTAGTTTGGGATTAGGGATAATTCTAGATAGATATTGCAGCATTTATCAGAAAAGCTTGTTTAGAGCTATAACATGCTCATTATATTAGATTTGTAATACAAGCTTATTAAATTAAGTCACATGATATATGACTTGATTTTCTTACTATTATAGATTTGCTTTTGAGGCTTTGGTGATCTTATATTACTAAGGCTATTAATATATGGTGTATTAAATTAAGTCACATGATATATGACTTGATTTTCTTACTATTATAGATTTGCTTTTGAGGCTTTGGTGATCTTATATTACTAAGGCTATTAATATATGGTGTACCTGAAAATTATTCAGACCCATATAGCTATTTAAGTTAGGTAGCTGGATTTGAAGACATATAGATATCTGAAAATTTCAGATTTTTTATTTAATAGTTAAGTATTAGATAAATGCTAGGTTTGAGTTGGTATTTTAAATCTAGTGTCTGAATATTCTAGCATATCAGTGATGAGAGATATTAGCTCAAAACTGGTTTGGGGATAGGGATAATTCTAGACAAAGAGTTTAAATACTTTCTCTTGTAGCATTTATCGAAAAAGCTTGACTAGAGCTATTGGCATGCTCGTTATATTAGAATTGTAGTGTAAATATTAAACTTTATATTAAACATTTATTAAAATTAAATAGAGAACTTGATAATATTTTACAGAAAACATTTAGAAGTGATCAGAAGTAAGAGTTAATACATGCTCTCTTTTACTTAACAAATAACGCATTGATATTTACAAGCAATATTTGATTATTTTGCTGACAGTAGAATTACAAATACCACTAAGGCAACCACTTTCTTAACTTTTCTGTAATATTTTATATAAATGCAATTTGTAGACTTTATTTCAAACACTTTGCAGCAAGAATGTTTGATTATAAATACACACATACACAACCTGACATTTCGACTCTCCTGTAATCTTCCTCAGTGTACAAATTATATTTAAACAATAAAATTACTTAAAATGTTGCTAATAAAAATGAAAAAGCATAGATAAAATCCAGTATATCTCATCATGAGAGATTATTCTGATATAGAATAGTTTAGAATTGTTCTCAACATTGAATAAATTAAAACCAAAATAAGTTTCATTTAACAATTCAAATTTAGCCTATTGTCAAATATTTTTAAGAAACAATATTAAATTTACAATTTATCCAAACTGCTTCAAACACTTTTTAGAAAAACTCTTTATTTGTACATATACATACACCTACATTTCGACTGACCTGCAGTCTTCTTCAGAGCAAATTTATTTTGATCTAAAAAAAAAATCGGTTTTTTTGAAAAAAGCGATTTTTTTTGTCAGAAGATCAAAATAAACTTGCTCTGAAAAAGACTGCAGGTCAGTCGAAACATAGGTGTATGTATATGTACAAATAAAGAGTTTTTCTAAAAAGTGTTTGAAGCGGTTTGGATAAATTGTATTTATAGGATATTATGGCAAAAATAAAGAAAAGTGTGATTTTGGCAATATTAAATTTATTTCACTTTTCAAACCTTCTTGGAAATAATTACACTTTACCGATTAATGTTTTTCCCCTAGAAAATAAGGAATGGAATTTTAGAATTTCTTATGAAGAATATTGTCGTATGTTATGTAGAGAGCATTAATAATTATATAATGAAAACGTAAGTGGTAGTGTAATTAAAGAATTACAAACTAATTTTAGGGAAGTAAATATGACTATAAATTTAAATTTTTTATGAAGGCATAAATGTTTTGAGTCATATAATAATAAAAGACAGTAAATTATCTTCAGACATCATAAAAATGTAAATATTAATCTTGAATGAGGTTTTTTTTATTATGTTAAAAGTTGTAAATTATCTGTCTTTTTGTAGAACATTTTCAAGGGTAAACTATATTCATCATCATCATCAGTTTCAATCATTACCAGTCCACTGCAGAATGAAGATCTTGCCAAGTTCAATCCATTTTCTCTGATACTCCAACTTCTACCCTTCACATCACTACAGCACTTCCTTATTTCATTCATCCATCTCCCATCTGATCTCTTTCTAGGTCTTTAACAATTTCTTGGAATCCAGTTTAAGATTTCACCTGTCCATCTAATATCATCTCATCTATCAATATGTTTAGCCCAACTCCATGTCAGTAACATTTTCTTGCTCTCTTACCCATGTATTTTGATCTCTTCTTGTTACTCCTAATATACATCTCTCCATATTTTGTTCAATGGTCTAAAATCTTTGTATTGTTTTTCTGTTAAATTTCCAAGACTCAGATTCATAAGTAATAACTGTTTAACACACATTTATTAAAAACCTTCCTTTCCAAGCCCATAGGCTTATTTCCTTTTAATATTAAGTTATTTCTACCAAAAGCACTCAAACCAAGTTTAATTCTATGATTAATTATATTAATTATGTTTCTATCTGTAGTAATTAATCTGGCCAAAATATTTGTATTTGCTAACTTCTAGCTCATCATAATCAATCTTTATTTTCATCTTTTGAGAAAATCCATTGAACATTATATTTACGTTTAATCCTACTTTCTTACTTTCATACGTATATTGGTGATTATTTATCTTTTCAACATATATGTTTTCAGGGTGTATCAGTGTTATGAAATAGAGTGGAGAGTGGTGGGTCGGTTGAATCTGTGCTCATATACCCTATATATTACATATATTGATACAGGCATATGATAAGCCTGTATTTCAGTTATTACTTTCATCTGATAACCCTTTTAACTTCATGAAGCTCTAAAGCATTCTTTGCAAAAACAACTACATCATATACAAAATTTAGATGATTTAAATAATCTCCATTTACTTTTATTCTCTTAGCTTCCCATTTTAATCCACAAAATACTTTTTTGCAAAACTGCTGTAAAAACTTTTGAAGATATGGAGTCACCCTGTCGCACACGCTTATCAATATTAATTTTTTTAGTATCCTTATGTAATCCAATTGTTGCTGTTGCATTTTTATAAATATTCTTCAAAGCTTGTGTTAACTAAGTACTGAAATTATTATCATAGGTTGAACTAAATCACCTACGTCATTAATTGTTTACAATTGGACAGAAAGCTATTTTTCTCGTCCCTGAATATGTGAAAGTATTAAATTAAAAAAAATAACTATCTGGAAGAATTATTAAGCCATCTTTTAATATTATGTGTATTTTTATTTCCAATAATTTCATTAATATCTTATTTTGGCTAAATTATTTGTTATATAAAAGGAGTATTTTTAATAAAAATATACTAGCTTTTCTAAACATTTCCAAATTTAAAACTTTTTCCATATTTAAATATTATGGATAGAATGATGAGTAGAATTATGAGTTGAATATTTTATTTAGTTAAAAACAATTTGTAAGATGATTGAATTATTATATATAACTTATTTGTACACTTAATTGAAAAGCAATGCAGAGATTAAATATCACACAGTGAAGTATGGAAAGATATATATTAGGAGAAAATACCCTTCATGGTTTGAAGTAGTTAGTAGAGCATTCAAATTGGGATTGGGAGATCCCTGGGTTGATTCTCGCACTCACAGGTCTGGCACTTAATCTTCTCGTGAACTCCCAGGCAATAATGCCATATGCCCCTTCCTCCTTTTTAGAAAAAAAAATGGGTGGGTAAACAAACAGGGATCAGTTAAATCATCTAAAAAAATAAGAAACTGATATGGGGATGGACAGATGTTTCAAGAAGAAATGATGACAGGTAGATAATTGAAGTCATAATGAGATTTTTTTAAGAGAATGATGACCTAGAAAGAGATTACATATGTGAAGATGAATGAGAGAAAAAACTAATATCATTATGTAGAGAATTCAAACTATGGAATAGAAAAAGTGGATTACATTTTGAGTAAAGTGGATCAATAAAACCTGAAAATAGGAATTATGCTGTTGAGGGATTATAAAATTTTAAAATAGTTTTGTCCTGAAGAGAGTTGTTATGCCTATGTCATCAAAAGGTCATTTTTTTGTACTTATGTACTAGTCCTGTGACACTTAGACTTTTCTGCCGATCTTAATTCATCATTGATGATGTGCCCGAAATGTCGTATATGCCGATCTTAATTATTCATCGTACTAGTCCTGTGACACTTCGACTTTTTCCACCAATCTTAATTCATCATTGATGATCATTAAGATCGGTGAAAAAAGCCAAAGTGTCACAGGACTAGTACCTTTTTTTATAGAAAACTTAATGTTTATGTTGGTAGAAATAGTAAACATCGACTAAGTCAAACAATGGTTTTGATTCTGAAAACTTAAATTATCTGTTGCTAGTAAATTTTCCATAATAGATTCATACATAATTGACTACTATAAACATTTTTAAAGCAATATAGAGACTGTTTGCCAGATATTGATAAAGGCATCATTATAGAACCTCTTTCAGAAACTAAAGAAATTCAGAATAAATTTGAAATTAAAGAATTTATGAAAGCATTATTGGAATGAAATTATAAAAATCCAGAAGACCATATTTTGGGTGAATCACTAATTGCTGAAACTAGTCATAATGGCTATTAAAATACACATAGGCAAACAGTAGTGCCACTCAGTGCAAAACAGAGTAATCAATGGATGCAGAAAGATTTGTGCATAAAATCCCTATCTAGTGCCTATTCATTCAATATCTCCAGACTAGTTTCTAGCTTGTGGCTTTCATCAGTGAAGAGCCTTGGATCTGAGAGCACTGCACCTAGATCTTAAAATATAATGCAACCCTCCATCAGCCACTTTTAGAAGCTAGTCTGGGGATACTGAATGAGTAGGCTCTAAATAGGAATTTTTATGCATAAACCTACCTGCATCCATTGATTACTCTGGCTTGCACTGAGTGGCACTATTGTATGGAGAGTTTTGCCTCTGTGTAAACAGCTTGTTTAAGCATAAAGAATGGTGAACATGTGACTATTGAAATAGTAATGATTTTGATACTAAATCAGATTTTGAATATGATGAACTCAAAAAAATTAAATACTATGTTTTTTCCCTAAGCTTATTAGTATAAAATTTGATGTTCATTTTTTATTGAACTTTTACTATCATGCCATTAATGCACAACAATCTTTTTTTAAAAAAATTGTTTTTGTAGTCCTTAAAAGAAAAAAAGTCTTGTAATTTTTTTTCTGACAACAGTTAGTTACATTACTAAGTTGAATAAAGGAAATATCTTCTTGGTAGAAAGAAAAATTAATGAATTTTGTAATTAATAGGAATAAGAAAACTTTAAAATGTTTGATGAATTAAAGCTTCAATAAATGTAATCTTTTGATGAAATATTTTTAAGTGAAAATACATCATTGTATAATAAGCCCGCATACAACATTTTATATGATTCTATATTTAAATAGCAATTAAAAGAAAATTCGCTTTTGAATATAAAAACGTTATAACAGTTTGCTATTTTTATTGGTTATTGTGTTATCATCTGCCTGTGGTTTTTCTAATTAAAATTAAACGGGAAATTTCTGCCTATTTAAATATATAGTATATTGGTGTGTTTAAAAGTAATGCTAATATTTTGGCTAAATGGAATATTTTAGTCAATGATAAAAACAACCTGTATGACTTTCAATAAAATAACAGCCTTTTGTAATCATAAAAATGAAGGATTCCAAAGGTCGTCCTAGAATACAATAAAGATGTATTAGATCCTAAAACATTTCGCTGGATGCACAATTAATTACTATTATTCTGATTATTTATAAATATAGATGAGATAAAAAAATATTTTGTTGTGATTTTAAAAATCGAGAATAGACATTAGATTTGCTGCCAAGTAAATATATTAAAAAATCACTAATTAATGTCTTCTGAAATTATTTTATGTTATTATCAGGCATGTATGTGATAATATGAAAATTGCAATTACTATTGGTGGAAATTATGAGCATATCTTTTTTTGATCTATTTTTTATAAGTCATAGATGACCAAGGGGAAATGCGAAACATATACATTGTTTGTAAAATGCCTCCCTCCCCATGATAAAAAAAATTGGGGATGATTTTTTAAGAAATATTTTTATGATTATAATATCGATTAGTTGCTAGTATAATGCATTTTTTTTCATGTGTCAAAGCATCGGCCGGGAAGCGAACCCGCAAACCCGGGACAACTGCTTGTAAGGCGGCTGTGCTGACCACTTGGCCACCAACACTTGACATAATGCATTCTTTTATGTTATAATGTTAAATATAGTGTTAGCATTCTTGTCATTAAAGAATTTAAAAATTGCAGTATTTTTTCAATTTATGGTCAGTTGGTAGAATCATAATCTATAACTGGTAAATGTAATATTTTTTCTGTATTGTTTAAATTTATTTCAGTTGAGAATTAATTCATAAATCTTTAATTTTGAAATCATGCCATCTCATTATTAAAACAGTTATGTGATGTGATGTGATGTACTGTAGCTACTCCTTAAAAGAAGTCAAGAATATCTCAGCAATTATACCAAGAAAAACTTGTTAGCTACTTAATTTTACATTCCCCAGTCTAATTTTTCCCATATTCTGCTCCATTCCATTTCCACAACATAATATTTGACAACTCTATAGCCTTTATATTTAAATCCCCCTTATCTTTTTCCAAACCCAGCATAAAACCCAGCACAAATCTTAGTAATCAATGGATACAAGAAGGTTTGTGTATAAAATCCTTATCTAGTGCTTACTCATCTAATATCCCCAGACTAGTTTTTAACTTGTGGTTCTCATCAGTGAGAATCCTTGGATCTGAGAGCACTGTATCTAGGTCTTAGGATTTAATGCAACCTGCTAGCAGCCACCTTTTACCTTTTTAGTTAACTATAAACAATGAGTCCAAAATAAAAACAATAACATTTTCAATCCAAGCTTAGTCATATAGATCTGAACCCATTTCATTATCTATACATTTTGATACCTTTGGTTATTTAATAACCATAGTGACCCTAATTGCATGGGTAGGATTGATATTAAACAACTAAACATTATATGATTACTATTTCTATGCTTACACAAACTGTTTAAATAGTAGCAACGTCTCCATATAGCAGTTCCACCCAATGCAAGCTATAGTAATCAATGGTTTCAAGAAGACTTGTATATAAAATCCCTATCTAGTGCCTACTCATTCAATATATCCAGATTAGTTTATAGCTTATCAAGGGTTTACTACTGTTTTGATAGCTTGTGTAAGCATAGGAAATGGTGATCGTATGATGTTTAGTGGTTTAATACCAATCCTGCCCACAGGATTGTGATGACTTGCAATTAAAGAACCAAAGATACCAAACTGGGTAAATACTGATCTTGGTTCAGATTGAGCTTGGATTGAAAACATTATTGTGTTTTTATCTTGGGCTCATAGATTTATAAACAACTAAATAGGTACACGATTACTGCTGGAGGGATGCTTTAGATCCTAAGATTTTGGTGCAGTGTTCTCAGATCCAAGGCTCCTCACTGATGAAAGCCACAAGCTAGAAACTGGTCTGGGAATATTGGATAAGTAGACACTAGATAGGATTTTATGCACAAACATTCTTATATCCATTGATTACTGTGGATTGCCCTGGATGGGACTACTGTATGGAAAGTTTGCTTTTGTTTTAATGGCTTGTAGAAGTATAGAAAATGGTGATCATATGATGTTTTTGTTATTAAACTATTCAGGATGAAGTCTCAACAAAGTACCTGTACATAGATGTGTATAATTTAACTCCAAAAATAATTAGGTCATAATGACGAAATAACTCCAAAAATAATTAGGTCATAATGACGAAATAACGTGTGTTATTTCAATAAATAAATGCTTGACTTTTTTAATTTTTTTAAATTAAAAAATGTTAATAAAATTTATAAAATATAAATTTAAAAATGTAATGTTGTAAAAAAGCATATAATTATACTAAGGGGAAGTTCAGAGATTTTTCTTAATTTGGAGAATTAAAAGGCATTGAAAAAGTAAAACATTAAACCCTATTATCTATAAGGAATCACTTTTTGACATTTATTTTTTTCTCAGCTTGGTTTATAATAACATCTTTTATAAATAATGAAAAATTAATTTGTGCAAAAAGAATATACTTAAAATTTTTTTAAAAATTATTACTGTCGCAATGGTCAGGCACCACTATAACATCACATGATCACCGTTTCCTATGCTTACATAAATTGCTAATATAGTAACTCTTCATGCAATAGTGCTCTCAGATCCAAGTCTCTTTTCTGATGAAAGCCACAAGTGAGAAACTAGTCTGGCGATATTGGATTAGGCATTAGATAGGGATTTTATGCACAAACCTTCTTGCATCTATTGATTACTCTTGAGCGCACTGAGTGGTGATACTGTATGGAGAGTTTGCTATCATATTAACAATTTAGATTAGTTGAGGCAACATAATTTAAAAGTATTGAAGAGGTTATATCTACAGAGGAAGAATATACTGAATACTATATTTTGGTATATTACTATTATTCAAATGTCTTCATCCATTAATTAATAGTATATCCATTTCTTAACAAGTAATGCAGGCTTATTATATTATGATGTACTACCACCTAAAATAAAAATTATAAAATAGTCCCAAATTGTTATTTTATATCATTACATTTAGTTGTATTTTTATATTGGACTATTTCCATCATCTAATATGAGTATTGAATGTCTTTAGAAAAATTTAACTTTATTTTAATATTCCAAATACATTCAACTGTTACTAATAGCACATTAAACAGGTTAGTATATGTTCAATTGGGACAATACAAAAATATTGGATAGAGAAGAAAAGGAACAAAGAAGAAAATTTAAAGAAACTGCTCACATGACAATAGCAAAAATCCCATAAGCCAATCTAGTGTCACTGTACATAATGTATAGAAACCACTAATCAACTTTGCTCTTAGGAAAAAGTGGAGAAATCAGGAGAAACCTCATAAATAAGTATGTGAGATTTCTACTAACTGTTGCCTTTGGCAGAATGGATCAGTTGGTTAGAGCGTTACCTTAAAATTCAATGCTCAAGAATCTGAAGGTCCAGGTTCAAATCTCATGCTAATACTGTCACTGGTCAGACTCCCGGCATCTGAATAAGAGGAAGAATAATACCTCTTGAAACATTATGCATATACTAACCTGTGTGTTATTATTACTCAAGAAGCTAAGAGTCCAGGTTCAATTCCCATGCTAGTACTGATACTGGACAGGTAGCAACACCTGAAGAAGAGGGGAGAATAATACCTCATGAAACCTTGTGCACATACTAGCCTGTGTGCTATTTATTAATAGTTGAATGTATTTGGAATATTTAAATAAAGTTAAATTTTTCTAAAAACATTCACTACTCATATTAGATGACAGAAATAGTCCAATATAAAAATACAACTAGAATACCATCATCACAAACCTTCAAGAAAACAGTCTTACATTTAGTTTATATTAATTTAAAAATAAAGTTAACCATTGATTCCATTTTCATCTTCTTAATAATATTGATAATAACATCATATTACCACCATATTTTCTGCTATAATCAGCTTTTGGATATTCGTCTGATAGCCTAGATTAATCTAGTACCTTTATTCTATGCTTAGATTCTTTCATTAACCACTATTACATCATTAGAAGGATTGATTATGGACTATTTTTCCTGTTTATGACCGGAACTTTTTTTCATTCAACTGATCTGCATTTAAATCCTAAGCTATAGTTATAAAAGACGTATGTCTTAACTGCTATGCTATAATCTATTTTTATGTTTTTCTAACTGGAAAAAAATTGTAGCTTTTGTATGCCAATTGTTTTTCTTTTTCTTTTTTTTTTTTTGTTCAAATGATAGAATTTTGTTTAATGTTTATTCTTTGAAGCAGTTTCTTTAGATTAACCTTTTTATTTGTTTCTTTTTTGTGTGTGTGTTTGAGTTTTTTTATGGTAATTGTTTACATTCAAATAAACAAATAATATTTTTTTTAGTAATACACAATGAATATAAAAGAGTATTTTTAACTTTTTGGATTTGGTATTTTTAAAGCAACTTAAATAGAATTTAATAACATTTTTTAAATAATTCAATATTTTTTAAATATATATATACAAATATTGAATAATAAATATAAATAGTGTCCTGTATTGCGTTATATACGATATACTGCTTTATATACAATACGCACTCATTATACATATAAAATCATCATCATCAACACCACTGCAGGATGAAGGTCTCTCCAAGCTTAATCCACCTTCTCTGATCTTTAGCTTCCCTTCTCCACATCACCTCTGCACACTTTCGTATTTCATCCATCCATCTCACATATTGTTTCTTTCTGGGTCTTTTACAATCTCTTAGAATCCAGTTTAAGATTTCAATTGTCCATCTATTATCATCTCTTCTAACAATATGTCCAGCCAACTCCATTTTAGTCTTTTAATTTTTTCAATGAAGTCAGTAACCCCTGTTTGTTCTCTTATCCATATATTATATTTTCGATCTCTTCTTGTTACTCCCAACATGCATCCCTACATACTTCTTTGAGTAGTCCCAACATGCATCCCTACATACCTCTTTGAGTGGTCTGAAGTCTCTGTATTGCTCATCTATTAAGTGTCCAAGTCTCAGATCCATAAGTAAAAACTGGTAAAAAACATTTATTAAAAACCTTCCTTTTCAAACACATAGGCAAACACTTTTTACAATAAAGAAAAAAGGTTGATACTCCCTACATTTATCTATAGTCCAGTATGTTTATAAAAACAGTAGAAATTTCAAATTGACTAAAGAGAGTGAGATTATTAATTGAAAAAAGTTTAAATAAACCTCATTAAACAGGCAAATACAACCTATTCTGAAATTAGAGTAACAAATAGACAATTATAACTTTTAAATTTTACTAAAACTATGTATTATTTATTTAATAAAGCTAATAATGCTGAAGGCTAGATAGGTATGAATAATGTAAATACATGAAAGCAGTCAACACTTAAAACAACCTCAATCTGTTGCCAAGGCAACCTATTTTTAACAATGAAGATAAAATCCCACCTTTATTTTTGATCTAATAAGTTTATATAGGCACTAAAGACTGCAACTTGACTACAGAGAATGAGATTATTAATAATTCAAAAAAGTTTAAACAAACTTCGTTAAACAGGTAAATATAACTTGTTCTGAAAACAGACTAATGAATAGTCAGGTATAACTTTCAAATTCCATTGAAACAAGATATTGCTTAAATAATATAGTTAACTATGTTCAAGATTAGATAGGTTTACAAATGTAAATGCATGGAAGCAGTCAACATTTAAACAATATCATTAATAATCAACTATCTCAATCTGTTGTCAAGGCAACCTCTTTATATAATAAAGTAATATTTATTGAGGTTATAACCTTGATAATATGCATGTAAAAATGCGATAGTAGGGACCTCTACAGGTCTTTTAACCACAAGCTTACGATATAGAAGAAAAGATGGATACCCTCCCCCCACACACTTTTATCTATGGTCCAGTAGTTTATATAGACACTAAAAATTGCAATGATGCAGATATAGTTCAATGGGGTCTCTATTATGTGTTTTAAAAACACTCATTAAATTCAATTTTTTATAGTATATATCTTACAGGTATTTAATCACACCACTATCTATCTGCTTATATACTTCATAACTTAATTTCAATCTACATGTTATCTCATTTTTTATCATCCTCTGTTAATTTTTAAACTGTATATCTTTCACTTCTTCAGAAATTTTAGTCTAAAGCTTTAATTTTATTTATTGAGTTTTAAAATTTATATCTGTGCTAGAGATAATCTCTAGTTTAGTAAATGATTAATAATAGTCATTACTATGTTTATCTAAAATGAATGGTGTCAAAGATATCGATTGAGTTAGTTTGACACTTGTAATTCAAAATGTAATTATATTTCATAATATAAATGTCATATTTTCAAATATCCCTTGACATTCTATATTCTAAATCTTTTTCCAGGTGTTATTTAATTGCACATTGTTTTATTTACAGTAATCATAAATATAACATTAATAGATTACTTTCTACTGTGTATTTGTGGTATTTTGTGTATGTTCATTTCAATCTTTCGTTGTTGTTGTTTTTTTCATTCTTCTTAGGTAATATTTTCACTCTTTTTCCCCATTCCTCATAATATTTTATATTCACTAATTTTTGACTCCTTTATTTATTACTTATCCAAGTATAACTATTTATATATCTCATTTATCCTTTCTAAAATATCCAAGTAACATCTAAATATAAATAAGTTTTATATATAAATTTGTATTATTTATGTCTCATTAATTAGTTTAAAAAATATCCAAAGTATGTTTAATATAAAATTTACTTATTAGGTATTTAAAGCATCAATATTTTAATTATTATTTTTAAAAAAAAATTGCAAGTTTCCTTCTAAAAAAAAAAAATTAATTTCTATAATATTTTTTATATTTTTCCTACGATGTTAAAAATTTCGTCTTCTAAATTTTATTCTCTTGTTAATTTAAAAATATATGGTTAAGTAACTTAAACTTCTCAATTATAATGCTTTGCCTGATTGCAAACCACCATTTAAACTTTAAAATATTCTCTGTCTAAGCCATTAAATTTGTTTTATATAAAATATTTTTATATAAAGAATAAATACACGGAAATTTAAGTAAGTTACGTAATATATATGATTCTAGTTTATTTGACAAAATACAAAAATATATATACTATAATATAAAGAAAGTGGAAAAAAGAATACAAATAGTGATTATTTTTTCCACAATGTAATCTTCACTACACCACTCTTACACAAGGTAGGGCTGATTTCTATCTGCTTTTAACACCTTGTGGGAAGGTGTAATCATAAATATATAACCAAAGACAGAAATATTATTCATTAAGTGGATAATCTCTAATCTTATAAATGACTAATAAAAATTATTATAAAGTAATGATTATTTATTTTAACTTCTTTATTATTATCATCATCATCATCATCATCATTATCATTATCACTGTTATTGTTGTTGTTGTTATTATTATTATTATTATTATTATTATTATTATTATTATTATTATTATTATTATTATTATTATTATTATTATTATTATTATTATTATTATTATTATTATTATTATTATTATTATTATTATTATTATTATTATTATGTTTCAAAGCGAAACTTTATTGAGTCTAAAAAGTTACAGAGTCGAATATAGTACTATATTAATTTGTTACAAATGCAAAACAAATTACAACAACTTTCAGTATGTAAGTCTTTATCAATTCTGCATACTTTCTTTCTTGTTTTTAAATTTGGTCTTCTATTTAGTTCAGTTTATGCTTGCATCTATTTAATCAACTTATAATTACAAAAATTACCTACTACACACCTATAATCAAATTTGCAAAAACATTCATATCCAAAATCTCATCAATCTGTAACAAACTAATATGGAAGAGAAAGACAGTGGCAATCTCTTTAAAAAATCTGAGCAGACCACCACATAGCAATGGACTTGGACTCCATACAATCAATGTTTTTTACACACAGAAATCAGTAAATCTAATAACAATAACCATAAAAAGATTTCCAGACCTGGAGTGAGTAATTAGTATAATACCCACAGACAGACCACCCCCTTCATATGGATATCTATCCACACTGACTGAAGAACTCAAGCCAATATACAACAAAATATCACTCAATAATGACAACAAGTATACATACTGGGACACTTATAATATACTAAACCCAAACCAGACACCTAATCTACATCCATCAGTTCTTGGGATAGACAACAGGCAACTACTGCAACAATTCAGAAAATGGTCATTAGAACCAAAATTATTTGATTTTCTACTTAAGCTTAATCTTAATGCTCTACCCACAACACATTTCCTCAGATTTCGTAGATTCTACACAAATATATACCCCATGTGTGGGCTATGTCATAGAGAAGAAGAGACACAAGATCATTTTCTTCATTCCTGCAGTGCACTAGATACAATACGTCATACAATGTTTACCACATACAGAAAGGCTATCATTTCAATTGATGAAATAATAAATACATTTAAAAAAGGCAACATCCCTGCTATTCGTGCAGCAACATATAGCCTTTATGCCTACTGGTGTACCAGATGCACTTTTGCACTTGCTAATAACCCTCGACGCCACCCAGCAACATATTCAATAAAACTAGAACTGTTCAGAAAAAGAGACAGCATCCTAGCTCAACTGGATGTGTTTGCAGCCACATGGTCACACTTGAAACAAAGATCCAGTCTATAAAATATAAAGTCTAATATGATAGATGATGACATTTTCAGTATTATTATTATTGTTGTTGTTGTTGTTATTGTTGTTGTTGTTATTTTATTATTATTATTATTATTATTATTATTATTATTATTATTATTATTATTATTATTATTATTATTATTATTATTATTATTATTATTATTATTATTATTATTATTATTATTATTATTATTATTATTATTATTATTATTATTATTATTATTATTATTATTATTATTATTATTATTATTATTATTATTATTATTATTATTATTATTATTATTATTATTATTATTATTATTATTATTATTATTATTATTATTATTATTATTATTATTATTATTATTATTATTATTATTATTATTATTATGTTTCAAAAAGGGGAACTTTATTCAATCTAGAAAACAGGTTACATTAATAATTTTTATATACATGCATTTACACTAATATTTCCAAGGATTGAATATATTATGTTTAAGTTCTTTCCAAGTTCTTACATATATATATATATATATATATATATACCTGGTGAGCGATGGATTGTTTATCATAAGTTATCATTTATTGATTCATGGATTTTTTGCTGTCCATTTTCTTGTTTTCTTTTTAAG